>OVAN01005023.1:0-24410 GCA_900406275.1 Anastatica hierochuntica | reverse complement strand
GGAGAAGTATCAGAATGCTATGGACACCGCTAGCAATGGTGATTTCAGTACTAAGATTGTGGAGGAAGCTTATCAATTGGTGAATAACATGGCGAATAGTCAATCCAATCTCAGATTAAACTATGATCGAGGTAGAGGAGTTGTGTCATCAGATGCGAAGAGAATTGATGATCTGCAGTCAAAGCTCGATGAGCTAATGAGGAGAGATCAGCAGGGAGTGAACTTTGTTGGAGAGCAGAACGATACACCTATTCTTCAAGAGCAGAAGATGGGACAGATGTATCAGGAATACATGTCTGAGGAGCTGAATGGTGGATAAGCAGCTGTGAATTACATTGGTGGTCAAGAAAGCTTTGGTAATAGAGGTTTCAACCAACAAAAGCAGTTCCAGGACAAGCCATACAATCACAATTAGAGTGTCTTCAACTCTGGATTTCAGAACAAGAATCAGAACAATGGCTTCGGAAATAGTGGCTATCAGCAGAAGCAGTTTGGTTCAGGAGGATTCAAGAATAATTATCAGTCGGGGTATCAGAATCAGAACCAAGGACAATCTTCTACGTCTTCTCAAAATAGTGATCTGAATCAAATGTTCCACCAAGTACTGGAAAATCATAATAAGTCTGTTGCGAAAATCAATTAGAAAGTCGATAACATGTACTGTGACCTCAATGGAAAGTTTGAGGCTATGAGTGTTCGAATGATGATGTTGGAAACGCAGGTTGCTCAGACTTCTGCGAGCAACAAAGCTCCCCCAGGTGTCATTCAAACCAAACCGAAGAAAAATCCGAAGGAGTACTGCAATGCTATCACAGTTCGAAGCGGAAAAACGATTGAAAATTCGTCTGGGACACCGATCTATCGATCCCAGGCAGAGGATTGATTGATCCCTGTATCTGAAACCCATAGAAAATTGTGAAATTTGGTGATTGATCGATCACCTGACGCGATCGATCGATCAGAAAAAAAAGACAAGGATCGTGCTAGCCTTGACATGAGCCTGCTAAGGGCCGTCATTCTTCATGTTAGCTTCTGGATCCCTTGAATCGCTCCTATTTGCTCCGGATTAGCTTCAATTCCCGATGAGTGATGATATATCGCAAGAACTACCCAGAACTGACTTCGAAGGAGCACTTGGACGGGTTGAGCTTCATCTTGGACGGGTTGAGCTCAATTTTCGGAGCGTGTCGAAGGCTTGATGTAGGTGTAGAATGTGATCTTCCGCTAGTAAAGACTTTACTAGCATGTCATCGATGTACACCTCCATGGTTTGGTTGATATATTCGGCAAACATCTGGTTGAACAGCCTTTGGTAGGTGCACCCGACATTTTTTAGGCCAACGGACATGACTTTGTAGCAATAGATCCATTGGAACATCATGAACGTTGTCTTCTCTTGATCATTGGGGTGCATCAAGATTTGATTGTACCCGCTGAAGGCATCCATGAAACTCATGAGTTGGTGACATGCGGTTGCACCGACTAACTTGTCGATGTATGGAAAAGGGAAAGGATCCTCGGGACAAGCCTTGTTGAGATCTGTGAAGTCGATACAGACTCTCCATTTCCCATTCTTCTTCCTCACGACTACAACATTGGCTAGACATTCAGGATATCGCACCTCCCGTATGAATCCTGCTTCGAGGGGATTGCTTACTTCCTTATTGACGATGGCATCTCTTTTTGGAGAGAACTTCCTTCTTTTCTTCTTCAATGGTGGGTGGTCCGAGTCAACCATTAGTCTGTGTGAGATGATGTCAGGGTCGATACCTGGCATGTCTGCATGCGACCAGACAAAGAAGTCTTGGTTAGACCGAAGGAAACGTATCAGCCTTTCCTTTAGGTCTAACGAGAGACGCGAGCCGATCTTCAGTTTTCTGGTGGAATCACCTTCGTCCAAGGGGACTTCATCCAACTGTTCGATCTTTGGCTCTTCCTCGTGGGTATTGGCCTTGGCCAAAACTGGTATCAGAAGCGCTGGCGTGCTTTTGAGAGTAATCTCATAGCAGGACCTAACATCTTGCAAGTCTCCTTTGATTTCCCCTACTCCCCAAGGGATCGGGAACTTCATGACTTGATGTAAAGTGCTAGGTTTACCCTTCATCGCACGGATCCATGGTCTTCCCATGATGGCGTTGTATGCCAATTGACAGTCTACGACGGCAAACCTCGTTCGTTGGTCTAGAATCCCCATCTCCTCGGCGGCTCGCGCAAAAAGAATATTAGTTGAGCTTCTGATGTCGATGAGGACCCTTCTTACAATGCAGGAAGCCATGGTTAGGGACACAACTAGGGTGTCATGATGGGTAGGTTGTCCCTTGTCGCCACAAAATGGAGTGAAGCATATTCCTGCTTATGTTGATGCTTCGCTCTTCTACTCCTTCGAAACACACAAGACTCCTTGTGGGGCACGGGCCCCTAGCTTTGCTTGATCCTCGAATCCTCCTGAAATCGAGTTGATCACCCTTGTATTCTTAGGTGATTTTGGATCTGATTTCTCTGAAGGCCCGGGACAACTAGGTCTACGTTGCTGGGTTATCTCGACACTTCTCTTAGAAATGAAGTCCTTGAGGAGTCCCTTTTCTAAGAGGTTTTTTACTTCTTGCCTTAGCAGAACGCAGTTCTTGGTTTGGTGACCATAGTCTTGGTGGAAACCATACCATTCGGAGTTTCCTCCTTTCATGTACGCAGAAGATCATGGCTTAGGGGGCCACATGACGTCCTTGATGAAATGCTTTAGCTCCACGATTACCTCTACTGGAGTCGTGGTTAGTACGTCTTCGACGAGCTTGGATAAAGCAACGTGCTCTTCCTTTTTGGCTACTGCCACGGACTTGGCCCATAGAATTGTGGGACTCTTATTGCTTCCTCCAGTCTCGTTTTGGCCTTGAAGTCGGTCCGCTTGTCTGCTAAGGACTTTATCTTACTTGGGGACTTTAGGACTAGCCTTCGGAGCTACGTGAGCTTGATAGGCAGGATCCTCTTCCCACTTTATATGTGCCCATGCCATAGAAAGGATGTTTTCCATCGTATGACAAGGGTACTTAGTGAGGTCTCTGTAGAGGTCACCGCTACCCAGCAACCCCTGTTTGAAGGATGAGATAGTGTAGAAGTGACGTAGTTGGGCACTGATACCTTGTCCTCGTTGAACCGTCGGACGTACTCCCTCAGACTTTCATCTTATCTTTGTTTGATTCGATAAAGATCGTTAGAATCCCATCTTAAAGTACGACTGCTGGCGAATTGCTCTATGAAGCGATCTATTAACGCATCAAAGGAGCTAACGGAGCCGTTGGCTAGGTTGGGGTACCATAATAACGTTGGGCCTGTGAGGATTGCTCCAAATCCTTTGCACATACAGACTTCTAAATGCTCGTGGCCAATAGGAACGGTGAACATATGTTGCTATGTGCGTGTCAGTGTCGGAGGTCCCATCGTACAGGGCCATGGTTGGCCAAGTGAACTTCTTAGGGACGTCGTTAAAAGCGATGGCATCGACAAATAGTGTGTCAACGTAGAAATTAGGGGCGCTCTTGATGATTGGTACAGCCACCCCTGGCAAGCGCTTAATCATGTTCTCCATGGCTACTAGCCATCCCGTTAGCATGGCTTCCAATCGATGGGCCACTTTAGCACTTCCTTCGTGAGGTTTCCTAGGACCGTTTTATGGTAGGAGCCAGGGGTCCGGGTTAGACATGAGCTTGGAGTTTGATATGCTCGTGCCTCCTTTGCGACATTTATCAGTGTCTCGTCCAGCGACTGCATCGTGGAACCTTCCTCTTGAACCAGACACGTCTCTCATTGCCTTTGGTGCTAGCATCAGGTGTCTCAATGCTTTTCTCCACCGTCGAGGCTTTGAGAATCGCGTTCTCATCTTCCAACTCTTTCAGGCGAGCTTCGCTCTGATCCAGCTTCGTCGCGATCAGCTCGTACTTTTGGAGTTTCACCGCGACTGCCGTGTCTTCGGTGATCTCGTGTGTTTTCTCCACAGATGTGGATCCGAGGATGTTGACGTTCTCTGGTTTGGATAACCTGTTAGCCTCGCTCATCTTTGATTCTTTGTTCTCGTTAAAATCTCCCCCTCCTTCTAGCTTCAAACTGTTTAAGGATTTTTTGGTGATTCTTCGATGGATTAGAACAAGAACAAGAGATCAAAGATTTTTAGGGTTCTTGAGAAAGAGATGAGAAAAAAGAGTTAAAGAGCTATGTAAACGATTCTTCTTTATTGGTTTTTAAGAGAGATCGAGTACAATAGCAGATGTTTTTTGTCAAAGCTTTCGGATCCCTGAATTAGGATTTTTCCCTTTGTATTTATAGCTTTCGAGTTAAAGTATTTCCATATATTTTATGAATAATTTCTATATTAAAGATTATCATACAAAAGAAATCTTTCCCTAGATTCTTTAAGGCATTTGTCCTTCTCTCTTAAGATCTTAGACCGACTTAGGGGATATCCGTCCTACTTGGCTTGGCGATTGTGTCCTTGGTTATGGTCTTGGTTAGCACCTAAAACTAGGGGACTTATTTATGTCTCGTTGGTCTAGGCTATGGTCGGACTCTAAGGGAATAAAATTACCCCCAACACTTAATATAGAATATAAAATTAGAAGAATATTAAACGGAATATTTTTTTTACCAATTAAGGGGAATATTTTAAAAGTATAAAATTCGTTTTCTTTTTAGAATTTTTCTATTTTTGAGAAGAAAATGATTTAGAAAGAAATTTTCTATAAATTATACTCCCTCCGTTCTCTTTTATTTGTCGTTTAATTTTTTTTCACACATACTAAAAAATGAATAAATGTTCTGTTTTACCGTTATTTAATACATTGTTTTATTTGATTTTTTCTATTAAATGAGCTAAAGAAACATATATAAATTGGAAAATTTGACAAACATTTGCAATGGAAATATAAAACGTCATTTAAAATGTAACAAAAGTTAAAGTTCAAAATGACATTTAAAAATTAACAAAGGGAGTATATTATAAATTGACATAAGTCAAAATCCCGTGGTTATAATTATGCGTGCGTATCGCGCTCATATTCTATGTACTGTTTTATGTAATTCAAAAACAAAGAATACAATGTAAAGGATCGATAGGTTCACAAACTCAAATATGAGAATACGACGGAAAGGTTCATGAAGGTACCACAACTGGATAAATTCATTCAGAATACACGTTGGTTATCCAGTTGTGGTAGCTTAATAGTAATATGATGCTCGACGGCTGGTAGAATATTTCTGCTCTAGCGAAACAAAGATAGCTCGTGAAAGCAATGATAGACGGATATGAGAGTTAAGAACAAAACCATAAGTGAGAAAAATGAATCTGATGAGGAAGAAAAACCCCTCCTAGGAGAGCTTTCTCGCTGAATCAAGAGAAATGAAGACCAAATATCTTTGGTTCTTCCAACGTTACAAGATACCAGATATGGACTTTTTGGTCTGTTCAAAAGAGTCCAATCTAAACATCTATGGAGAGAGAAGACTTTATGAAAAAAATTAGTATGTAGGTATTTACGTCTGTGGAGACAGCATGACAACACACTACAGAAAGTTCTTTGAGTGAAAGTGTAATAACCCCAAAACTCCAAAAAGACATTATTCTACTAATTTTCCAGCAAAACCAATGGGGCCAACTTTTCCGGCAAAACCCATATTTCTTATTCTTTTTTGTCCCACATCGCTACAGTCTAAACTCCTCAACCTTTTTCCTTCCCTATATAAAGATCTTCATCCCTTCTCTTTTTCATCATCAACAAAACAAAGCAGTTCTTTCCAGGGCGCCAACATTTGTTAAATTCTCTGACGGCCAGCCACCACCTGTCGTGGTTAAGTTTTCTGGAGAGTTTTCCGGTTCGTTTCTGGTGAGTTTCTGCCAGATTTTTTGGCGAGCTCCGGCGTGTACTCAGGTAAATCTATCATTGCCTTTATCTTTTTTTCTTCATTTAGGCAGTAGGTCCGACCGGTCCAGATTCGGTAGATTTTCAACTTTGATCGGTTTGATCCGGTCAGAGCCTTTTAGTTCGGTTAAGACAATTTAAGCTTGTTTTCCCAATTTTTTGTTTTCAATCCTATCTTGAGCCTTTTTCGTTCTAGTTTCAAATTCACCCAAAAGTCCAAAACCATCTTTTCAGAGGCTAAGGTGAGGGCTAAATCATAACTCCTCTATCTCGACCTAGACACTCTTTCTGATGTTAGTTTAGAACTGTAACATGGTTGTCGCTATGTTAAAGTCTTGTTTGTATTGCTTGAACCGCACTTAGGATTAATAGAGGAATTCAATGTTTATCTGATTCACATGTTATTCTTGTTTTGCTTGTTATGTTATGTATGTCTTTGTATACACATATATGCGGATTTGGTATTCGGCTCGGTACACGTTACTCGAAGTCATGACATTTGTGGTATTCAACTCAACGAAGTCCACGATCAAGTGGTCGTCACTAGAGTCATGATTGTTGTGGTATGCGACTCAACGGAGTTTACGACCAGGTGATCGTAACTTGGATTCATGATTGTTGTGGTATGCAGCTCGGCGGAGTATACAGCTAGGTGATATTAATCAGAGTCATGATAGATGTGGTATGCGTCTCAGCATAGTGTATGCCCAAGTGATCATCACTCAGAGTCATGAAGTACGTGTAAGGTGCATGCACTTAGTCTCTACCGTTTTTGTTATGTTTTAAATAGGGACATTGTTAATTGTTTGGATACATTAGGTGTCGTGTTTGTTGCATGTTTCCAGACTAGGTTGTCATAATTGAAGTGTTAACCCGGGTATGCAAACTTATGTCCCTTAGCATTCCCCACCTCACTGAGTGACTCCCATGTTGTTCACCCCCTCTTTTCTATTCTTCTTTCAGGTGAGACTAATGAATAATCGAATGAATAGGACAAGATTGGTGCTATGTTTTTGGTTTTTTTAATTTTCTAAGACATTATTTATTTATTTATCGGGTTTCAGTTGTGCAGATTATTGGTTTCTGCGAACGTGGTAATTTTTAATAAAGTGAATTTTTGGTTATGTTGAGTTACTTGACGTACAAGTTAGGATTAGTGGCACGCCGTTCCCGGAAGAGCATGATTGGTATCAGAGCAGGTTTGCCATCCAAGTTCTAACCCGAGAAGCGGTTAGAAGATAGAGTAGTGATGGAATCAGGTTTTCAAACTTTGGTACTTGAGGAATTTTAATAATGAAGGCACCTAACTGTCCTTTCCTTTAGATGGCACCGAGATGAAGAGGTACTACCACCCGTCCACAGGTCGACCGGCCGCAAGCAGAGTTGTTGCAGTTGAGGGTGAGGTTGAGAGTGCTCATAGAGGTGATGGTCATGTTGTTCAGCCTGTTGCCTAGCAGTTGGATTTTGATGTTGTCAGATAACTTGCTCAAGAGGTAGCTAGGTATGCTGCTCAAGAGGCGGTTCAACGTGTTGCTCTAGAGGCGCCCAAGGTAGCTGCTCTAGAGTTTGCTCGTCAATTTTCTTAGCAGACTCATAGGTTGCTCCACCGGCAGCTCTACGAGTTGATCCACAAGTTCTCATGTTGTTCCACCGACTTCTCCACATGTTGATTCGTAGGTTGCTGCTCCGGGAGAGGCCAGGTTAGGGATCTTGCGGCTGAGTTGGAGGAGTCTATGAGGTACCAAGAGAGGTTCAGAGGACATATGGAGGATCAAGTGCTAGAGTACAGCAAGATGCATCGCACTTGTATGAGCAGGGCCTTCCGCCGCCACTAACTATTCATCATCGTTATGGACCCATCTACTTGGAGTTGATGAAGCAGCTTAAGGATATGGGGCTGGAGTTCGTTCGGGGATCAGTAGAAGCAATTGTGGCTAATGACTTTATGAGGGAGCTTGAGCATTACTTGGATAACCTAATGTGCCCCGTTGAGTTTCGCCTTGGATTGGCTCTTCAATACCTGAAGGGAGATACTCAGGTTTGGTGGGATGGAGTAGTTGAGCGCACCAATGCGCGTCATGAGCTAGATTTTGATGATTTTGGGAGGGAGTTCTCCAAGAAGTTCTTTCTGTTAGAGGTTATTTATGTGAAGGAGAATGCCTTCCTAGATCATCACCAGGGTGATATGACTATCCGGCAGTATGAGCTAGATTTTAGTCGCCTTCGTAGGTTTGCTGGGAAACGCTTGGATGAGACAAAGTTTATGAGGAGGTTTCTCAAGGGGTTGAATGTAGAGATTCAAAAATGTTGCCTCCTGAAGGAATGCCGCTTTATGGAGAACTTGGAAGAGTATCGCCTCTTAGGAATATTTTCGGATGAGGAGAAGGGGTTTATCATTGGGTCGCAGTAGAAGGCCGAAAAAACTCTAGAAGTTGAGAAGAAGAATTGGGAGCAGTCAGGTCCACTGAAGTATCTATGTTGTCACTGTCAGCATGATTAAGAGTGTCTACAGTGTCATAGTTGTGGGAAGTTTAGCCATATACAGAGGAGTTGCCTATACAAGCTAGTGATGGTGCAATTCTTCATGCATGTACCGGCGCCAATAGTCGCACCTATAGCTGCACCAGGAACGTGTTTCAATTGTGGTTAGCAAGGCCATCTTGCTAGAGAGTGCCAAAGGCCAAGAAAAGTGTTACATGTGTCACCGTCCAAGCGCCAGGCCACCGAGCCACGAGTTTTTGGAGCTAGAGACCAAGAAGGAGTTCAGCCGGTTTAGATATAAAACTCACCTCAAATCGGTTTATGTTCATGTGTTAATGTGTTGAGTATTATTTTTGTTGTGGGTATCATCAGTATTTTTATTTGGCAGATGCATGACTAGACTAGGCTTGAGGTGGTGTTAGCTTACGCTTTGTTTGGTAATGAACTTTTTTGTGAGTCGGTTGAGTCGAGATTACCAATTGAGTCCTTTGATTTCGAGGTCCATCAGGCGACAATGATAGAGAGAGTAGTGGCTTCAAAATTCCATCAGAAGACGTGGAGTTTATCAGAGAGTTAATGAAGATATTTTATACCAAACTAAGTTAGTAAAGTCATGCCGCAGGAGACGCAACCATTTCAGAGAACCCATTTTTTATTGCGATAGTATAGTACATAGCGAATGTCCAGCGAGCTAATTTTCAACCTTCCCCACGCCTCAAAACGTGGTGATACATAACCCTGAAAGCATTAAGTGCATCAGCTGTATGAGGTCTTGACGATGAAGTAAGACAATTCGAGGTGTGGACGAAAGTCAAGTGTGAGAGAATTTGACATGCGAATTAGAGGACAAATTCCTTTCAAGTGGGGGAGAATTCTAATAACCAAAAATTCCTAAAAGGCCAATTATATTAATTTTTCAAACAAACTCGATGGACCTAACTTTTTCCAGCAAAACTCATATTTTCTTATTCCCTTTTGTCCCACCTTGCTAAAGTCTAAGTTTCTCACCGTTTTTTCTTCCCTATATAAATATTTCCACCCTTCTCATTTTCATCATCAACACAACAAAGCAGTGGTTTGTCAAGGGGCCAGCTGTCGTTGAATTCTCCGACGGCTAGCCACCACCCGCTGCTGCGGTTAAGTTTTTCGGAGAGTTTTCCGGCGAGTTTCCGTTAAGTTTTCTGGCAAGCTCCACGTATTCCGGTAAATTTGTCGTTGCCCTTCTCTTTTTGTTCTTTCAGTTAGTCAGTAGGTCCGATCGGTTCAAATTCGGTAGACTGTTGACTTTGGCCAGTTTGCCCAGTTTGAACCGGTCAGACCCTTTTAGTCTGGTTTAGACAGTTTAAGCTTGCTTTGCCGATTTTCTCTTTTTAAGCCTATCTTGAGTTGTGTTTGTTTCGATTTCAGATTCAGAGTCTGTTTATGCTTCCAGAAGTCAAAAACCATCTTTTTCGAGGCTAACTTGAGGGCTACATCATAACTCCTTTATCTCGGCCTAGACACTCTTTCTCATGTTAGTTTAGAACTGGAACACGGTTGTCTCTATGTTTGAGTCTTGTTTGTATTGTTTTAACCGGACTTAGGATTAATAGAGGAATTCACACTTTGTATGATTCACATGTTTTTCTTGTGTTTCTAATTATTTTATGTATGTCTTTGTATACACATATATGCGGATTTGGTATTCGGCTCAGCGGAGTATATGGCCAGGTTATCGTTACTCGGAGTCATGACAGTTGTTGTATTCGATTCGGCGGAGTGTACGACCAAGTAATCATCACTTGGAGTCATGATTGTTGTGGTAAGCGGTGCGGCGGAGCATACGACCAACTATTCGTTACTCGGAGTCATGATAGATGTGGTATGGGACTCGGCAGGGTGTACGGCCAAGTGATCATCACTCGGAGTCACGAAGTACTTGTAGGCTGCATGTACATAGTCTCTACAGTTTTTGTTAAGTTTTAAATAGGGATATTTCTCGTTTTTTGGATACATTAGGTGTCGTTCTTGTTGCATGTTTTAAGAGTAGACTAGCATAGTTGAAGTGTTAAGTCGGGTGTGCAGACTTATGTCCCCTAACATTCCCCATCTCACCGAATGACTTCCATGTTGTTTACCCCCTCTTTTCCCTTTTTCTTTCAGATGAGACTCATGAATAATCAGATGAGTTGGACGAGATTAGTTCTATTTTTAGGGGTTTATTTTATTTTCTATGACATTATTTATTTTATCGTTTTTAAAATCGTTTGGTTTCGGTTGTTTAGACTATTGGTTATTGCCGACGTAGTTAATTTTCAATAAAGTAGATTTATGGTTATGTTGAGTTACTTGAGGTACAAGTTAGGGTTAGTGGCAATTCTGTGGAGAGGATAAGGCTAGTATTACAGAAAGGCTTTCACCCGAGATGCAAATAGAGTCAATTTCGAGAAGCTTCGTCGTTTAAACTCTGATTCGGGGCACGGGATCTCCAACTTCAACAACAGAAGTTCCAAAATAGGGAACAAAAGAAGAAATAGATATAGTGAAAGAAGAGAAGTGAAGAGAAGAGAAAATTGCAAAAGGAGGAGCCGACGTCAGAAGGGAGGCTCGGATTCGGTGTCTCAATTTTTGGTTGTTGTTTCCTTACAAGTTTGTTCTATTAACTAAAAACACACGTATGTTTCTATCCTGCATGAGATTTCTATTAACACCTGCAGGGACGGTTCGAATGAATATGTCGAAGTAAGTCTTTATTTTTACCTGAGATTTAGCAAAATCCTTAAGAACATGATTCGGGACGAACGTAGGACCACAGTACCATCCAGGAACTCCAGTTGAATTCAAATAATCAGCAAACAATGAAGCTAGGAAAGAAGCATGAGCCACATATTCTAGTGGTCTTGGTTTCCCCATGTTCAGTTGTATAAGCCCTCCTGCAAAAACATTTCACAATAAGTCTTTTTCCACACACGCAGGCACGCAAAGCAGAGAATTAGCAGAGTAAATGAATCACCTGATGTCCGGTTAAAGACATTGTATTGTTTGAGATAAGCACACATGGTCACACCAGTAGCGTTATGATACCTACTGAGCATGTTCTCGTAAGGAAAACCAGGGTTCAAGAACAATCTATACCTAGTCATCAACAACATTGCTCCAGGTAATTTGTTATTCCAGCTCGGTACCATCAACTCGGGTCGATTAGCAAAAGCTTGAGCTGTTTTAGGCACACTTGGTGTGGTGGCTAATTGTATATAAGTCTTGTTTCCAGTGGCGTAGTAAAGCCAAGCGCCAGCCCACATTAACTCGTCGAAGATACTGGTTGAATTGTAGAAGGCTTGAGTCGTTGGTTGTCCATCCGAGTAGCGTTTGCGTCTTGCACTGGTTCTGAAAAAAGGATATATTGTTTCTGCACCTTTTCTTAGTGTTTTGGCATAGGCTGGTTTGTCCGTGAAGACGATCGAGGCGGCAGATAAAGCTGCGGCCACTTCTCCGCCAAGATCGGCGGCAGCAGTGGAGGAGAGGACAGGACGGTCATAGGACATGTCCTCGGGTCTTTGCCAACAGTAGATATCATCTGGCGATTCTGAGTCTCTAAGTCCTCCACCAACCTATAAGTCATGGAAACATGGCTCTTATCTAACCCGTTAATGTTTTATGTTTCTTAATGAGCAAGAAAGTTCTGAAGCAGATTTTATCATATAGTAAATATATGGTTTCTTGAGGGGCATGAAATATGTTTGATTGAATCCTGCTAAGATTTTTGGTTTTCCTTTTATGTAGTAATATATGCAAAAGAGATCAGCAAAATTACCAGAAACAAAATATCTTCCTAGGAAAACTTCTTTGAAGGAAACGTTGAGAAATATATAGCACCAAACTATATTGTTTTGGGGTTTCGTTTTCTGATTGTGTACAGCATAATCAATAATAACGTGGAACATTTTTCTTATAACAAGTTATTTTACAGGTTTTGTATACAGGCGTGCCACACACTATCATTTAACAAATTCTTAAGTTGAGGACAAATATGAGGATTCATTAGCTCTATTGGTTATGTTTATCCTGTTAGACCAGGATTATACTGGTTCTTAGGCGGTTAGAGCATGTCCAACAATGATCCTTAGCCAAGAATCCTTACAAAAAAAAAATAAACTAATGTGTGGATCCCACATTTTTTATGAAATTGTGCCACGAAATCCTTAGCTAAGGATCGATTCTTGCTTGGTTTTTACACTGCTTGCAGGCCCCACTGACACATGGCGGCCCGCGATTGGTCAACTTTTTTTAATCTAGCAAAAAAATAATAATAAAAATATATGACTAAGGATTCCAAGTAGAGATACACCATTGTAGATGCTCTTAGTCCAATTTCCAATTAAAAAAAAATTTTGCTAAGAGAATTTTTTTGGAAAGCTTAGGGAAGAGGCGGCTCTTACTGGTCTCTTCCTGTCTTCTACTTCATTTTTTTTGGTCAGAACTAGGGGTGGGCAAAATATCCGAACCTGAAAAACCGAACCGAACCCGACCCAAAAAAGTAACACCGTACCCGAACCGAAATTAATAAAAAAAAACCCGAATGGATCATAAACTTCAATACCCGACAAAACCGAACCCGAAACCGAACCGAAATATTTCGAGACCCAAAAAATATCTGAACTATAATTATATATTTAAATATATTAGTTATTTTTAGATCTAATATCCAATATGAATTCTAAAGTACATAAATTCTTTCGAAATATCTAGAAAAAAATAGCCAAAATATATAAATTGTCTAAACATATCGAAAAATATTTAAAAGTATTTGAAACAATAGATAAAGTACTAAAAATACCACAAGTGCTTGAAATATATACCGTTTCCGTATCGAAATAATCGAGTCAAATCAATTTTCATGTTAATTTTAGTTATTTTTTCATACATTATTCAAAATTTATGTTATATATTATTTTATTTTTGAGGCATTTTAGTTATGTTAGAATTTTTGAAAATTTTTAATGTAATTTATACGAGTACCCGAACTCGAACCGAACCTGATAGGATCCGAACTGAACCCGAACAAAAATTTGTAAATACCCAAACGGGTATCCGAACACCCATCCCTGACTCAGAACTACTTAATCTTTTTTTATATTTTGAAGTTTGATTAATTACAAAAAAAAATTAAGAACCCCATTTGGGTATTTGCAATAATAGAAAAAAAATGTTAAAAACCCATTAAAGATTTTTTATACTTACTTTATTAATTTAAAATTAGCTAAGAACCCCTAAAGAGTTCTTAGCGTTGAACATGCTCTTAGTTCTTATGGTTAAGGGTCCAAGCCTAATTCTCACACATTTTTTATTAAATATTTTGTACCAAATATTGTTATTGTATTTTTTTCTTCCACCATTTACCTCTTTTTTTGTGCTAGTTACATTTTATATTTTGTTTCTTTTATACTTTTCAATTAAATTAATTTAATTATTAAAAAATTAGAATTTATGTACTAGTAAAATAAAAGTAATATGTAGTAAATTTATTATTTAATTTGATTTCAGCTAATAAAATATTTCAAAATCTTACTTTTGATACCAAAAATAATATTATAACATATATTTTATTTTACGTAATATTTTTTGTTTCATATATTACCAAAACCATGTAAATACAATGACAATGTAATTTTAACCTTTTTGATATTCAAATAGAAATATTATTATGTAATTATTAACTTAATTATTTTGCGATATTATAAATTTACCAGTGCCACATAAAAAATTTTCTCCCGTCTGCTTGTATACATAAGAAAAAATAATTTCATTTGCAATGTTGTTTCTCTATCTACGAAATAAGCCAAGATATGTATCCAATTTAGTCATATTTTGAAATCATGTAAAGTTCTACTCGTATACCCAAAGTTTTAAGTATAAATAATTTCCATTTTTGGTAAAGAGTATAAAATAATTTAAATAGATAACGAGTTGATTTTCCTACTTATAAACCATGAAAAGAAGAATTATAAAACAACTAATAATCAATTATTTTGCCAAAAAAAAAAAACCTAATAATCAATTACGTAAATGTAGAAACAAGGTTAGAGAATAAAAGACCTGAGTGTAGATATGATCAAGGCGAGTAGCAGAATTGTTGAAAGTGAGAAGAAGATAATCAGTTCCCCACTTGAGAAGATCTCTCATGTGATCATACTCGTCGATGGCTTTGAATTTGTGGCTATACTCAATGAGACTCCAACTTAGCATTGTCATAGAGAATGCCATCGGAAAATGAAACTTTGTGTTGCTTCCTCCGTCGTAGTACCCTCCGACTAGTCCTCCGGGCACGTCCGGCAACCCGTCCTTCAGCCCCGAATCTCCCCTCCACGAAACCCGATTCTTCTTCGGCAATTTACCAGCTACATCATATCGTTTTTTTCCTTAAATGTGGTTCGACTAACTTTAAAAGTAAAACATACTTGAAGATCGAAACTGAACGTGAATAAAAAGAACAAAAAGCAAACTGAGCCAGATCAGTATAGACTAGCTACGGTACGCGCCTCTGACATATTAGTGTTATCTATTTGAGTTTTCTGTATAAACTTGTTCTGATATAGTGATGTGTATGTTCAGGTCGATTGTCGATATGAACCTGGAGTAGGGTACGTCTTTTGATATAACGATTTCCTGTTTATAGTAATTAATATTTTGGAACTATAAATTTATTAGAAATTTTTTTTCTTAAAACAAATCAATTAATCGTTGTAATTTATAAAGAACATAACATACACTACATATATATTGTTTAGCAATAATTAAAAGTGAAAAAAAAATCATCCATTACGTTTCCTCTAATTTTGTTATGAAAGATTTCCACTAAAGTATCAAAACCGCGTTTGATATCTGTGGTTACTAGACGCCAAATCAAGATGTGAGTATAACAAAAAAAAGCCAGCTCATGAGAACAAAATGGGAAAATGGGAAGGTAGTCGTATAAACGTGCTTTCAAACTTATTTTGCTATTTATTGGAATGTCAACATTAAGTTATCGTCTTGAAGTCTGCCACCTAAAGAATGTTTTTATTTGTATTACTAAATGTTTTTAATGTACTTGTGAACACGGAACTATTCAAAGGTTCCTTGTAAGTCGCAATTATGATACGGACCTTTTATCAATTTTAATTAGAAATTACATCATACCGTTGACAATTATGTTAAAGTTTTTCTGTTTCATCTTTGAATTAATGGTTTTCTTACATTTGAAACTTTTTTTCCGGCCAAAGAGAAGTTTTCCTGTTATCAGGTATATTCTAATATAAAACTGAAAAACATATTTCAAAACCTATAAAATCATTTATTAAAACCATAAAAACAATTTTATATAAGGACATGTTTAATGGAGTATTTTAAGGAAGGGTTCTTAAAAAAATATATATTTTAATCAATTGGGGTTTTTAAATGTTAAGAACCCTTGTGAAAATTTAAAAACCTTTTTCGAAGGATTCTTAACATTTAAAAATCTCAATTGATTAAAATATAATATATTTTTTAAGAACCCTTAGTTAACATACCCATTAAACATGGTCTAAGAGCATGCCCAATGGAGTATACTAAGAGTTTCTTAGCTCTAAATCTTAGGCAAAATATTATTAAAAAATTAGTGAGGTTCTTAACATAAGTTTAAAATATACTAAATAAGCATTGGTTCTTATACTGTAGCGCGGGCCCCAGGATACGTGGCGGTCCGCGATTGGTTTTTTAATTATTTATTTTTTTTTAAAAAGAAAAAAATTTAATAAAAAATTACAAAATACTTGGTTTAAGCACTCCAATGACGGGTAACACCATTGGAGATGCTCTAAGATTAGATGTAATGTATCTGGCATAAAATTTTGCAGGGGAAAAAAATTATACATATCGTTTTTTTAACTATTATGAAAAATAAAACAAAACGGTAGACTTACATTTCTGGGCATCGAAGAACTGAAGTGACTTATGGAGGGCAAGAGTGTAATTATCAGGCGGAGGAGGGGCAGACTTGTGACGAGGCAACGACTTGACGATGATGATCGGAAGAGCAACAACGAGGAACAAAACGGCGATAGATCCAACGGTCCATATACACACCGTGCGGCTGACGGAAACACAACCTAGGTTTACATATTTCTTTCTCTTCTTCTTCCAGCTATCTTGCGTTGCAAGCAACCAGCTCTGTTGCGTCTCGTCCAATTGGTTCCTTTGCTCTTCTGCAGTTAGTCGCTGTGAGTGGATAGCTCCTCTGTCCCACTCCGTATTCTTCCTCCGACGCTCTTCTTCCTCCACCGCAACATGGTCGCTGTCTACGGCATCGAGCGACCCACCCCATAGATTCCCCGGATGCATTTTTAAAGAGTTTGGATGATTAGATTCAGTTGAGAATAATATGTAGAAAGGATGCAATTTTTTTTTTTTGTCAAAGAGGGTCCGTAGAGTTATTGTTTCTCTCCTCAAAGAATAACAAAAGAAGAGGCATACTTTTTAATTTGATTTATGATGAGTGAGATGGATTTATTACGGAGCGAGTTGACCAAAAGGGGTTTTTAGGAAATGGTAATGGAAAGGTGTTTCTATATATTATACTTTATTTGAAATGGAAATAACCTTATATATTTGTCATTAATGATATTCTCTTTTTTTTTTTTAACACTTTGTATTTTGTAATTTATTTATTGCTCATGAAATAGAGCGAAGAGAGATAAGAACAACTTCTTATTAAAAGAGAAGTCACTTTAGTGATTTTTAAACACGTGTAGTTTATATAGAAGCTCTCCGATTAATTGTTATAATTTGATTGATTGATAAGTTTTGATTATTTTATATATTTTTTATTTTTTTTTGACACAAGAAACATAATAAATGATTTCGAGCAAATAAGGAAATATTACAAGAATTCACTATTTTTGGTAATATAATTTAAGAGTTTTTATTCAAATTCTTTAATTATGGAAATAAAAAAATTGGTTTATTTAATTATGGAAATAATTTTGAAATATGAAGATTATAATATCAAAATCTAAAATTACAAAAATTGAAAACTAGAATGATCATGTATTAAAATTTGTTTTTATAGATATGTAACCCAAAATTTCAATATCTTTAGTTAGGAAAATATAATTAATAATTTCAATCTATTATAATGAACAAGACAAATATACTTAAATTTCAAAAAATTATAAATAGAAACCATAATTAATAATTCAATAATTGAGGATATAATTAAGGAAATTAACATTAAAATAGTCTTGCTTCTCAAGATTATTGGTTTGTATATATATACTTTTTTCTTCATACAACCACTTCATCTTCTTCATTTTTCTCCATCTTTTCTCCATCTCTTCCACTTCTTGCCTTTCATGGTCTAAGATCGGTTTTTTTAAAATATTTGAGAACATCCTTTGTTTCTACCAAAATTATGCTAAGTTAGTGTTTAACATTTATTTCTTTGATTTATTTTGGAAGAAAGAGAGATTTTTGTATACTAATCTATGTTCTCTTAATATTTTTTTAAGCAATGTCGGATCCAAATTCTTATTCCGTTAATAAAGATATCTCAGCAAAAAAAATTACAAATGGTAAGCGATTCTTAAGATTTAACTTAAATCCTTATACATGTTCTTTCAACTTTATGTTTAAGTTAATCTTTCCGTTTTTAACACATTTTCCTTGACTTTTAAAACTTTTTTTAATGTGGAAATGTTTACGTTAGTAATGAAATAATGAAAATACATAATAAATATTTTCTAAGACTTTATAAAGAATATTTAAGTGGATAAATTTATTAACGTGCAAAATTAACATCAATAAAACATGCATTATTTTGGTATTTTGTGTATATTCTTCATTTTATTATCGAAAGTTAAAATTTTAATTTTGTATTATCTTTGCGTCATTCAAAGATTTGACGAGAATGTGTATTAGATGTTTATGAACATTGAAACGACAATGGTTATAAAAGAAGTATTATGTACTAAATATAAGGCTTTTCGAATGTATTTTAGTTTTGCACTTTTTTGGATATTAAAGTATTTTAAAATATCATTGTTGTGTTGGAAAATTAACTTGGAAAAGATAATACATTTACCAGATACAAAAAATCCATTTTTCATTCTTTTTATTTTTTATTGTATGGTAAATCTTGATTTTATTAATAATGAAAAACCAAATACATTAGCAATTAGAATTGTATAATCTTGGATTTAGAGTTGTTAAACGAACATTTACCAGACAATGTAAGTTATTTAAAAATTTTGGAAACATATAATCTTAACTCGATATATGAAATCTAACATATTTGGATCCAATAAAAATAATAAAATCTATTAGTTCTCTTGACAAGTAACATGACCATAATTACGTAAATAAGTTAGTTGTAGTTGTTATTATTCTCGAAAGAATCGTAACTTATAAAACTCTTGTACAACAAATGCTACAAACATATGAACATCTTTAAAATTATAAATAGGATAATTTAAATAAATATCAAAAGATATGTAAATTTTACGAATGAATAACATTTATTTGTCATCAAATTTAGAATTATTTCATACTTATACAGGGTGCGGGCCGTTTAGCTAGTTACAATGAACTAGAGGAGGAAGACCTGCCCGTTTAAATCTACTAATTTAGTGTTATAAAATAGTTTAATATTTTAAAAATTAGTAAAATTTCGGAAGTAATTTTTTTCTTAAAATTTGTGGAAACTTTTGTCAAATAGTAAAACAATATTACCTCCTTATTCTGTTACGGTTGTATAAAATATTTATTTTATTTTTCAATTTTCAGAATTAAATATATTTTCATGAACAAAATATATTCTAATCTATTCCTATGTTTATCACTAAACTACTCAAACTCATATATATCACCATGGCAATAGAGAGACTAAAAGTTTGCATGATTTCCTAAGATTTACTACAAACTCAAAAATATGCATCATTTAAAGTCATGAAAATACACTTCATTGTTTAAGAAAATTATTTGATAGTATAAAATAAAATTCAGATTTTTATTCATTTAAAACTAAAATATGATCTTTGTTTAAATATTACATATATATCTATGTATGTATAATTTTCTTTAAGGTTGAATATGCATAATTTATTATATTATTAACATCTATTATTATTTTTTCAAGTAAATATTATTTTATAACTGTATTTAACAAAATTTAAATATATTATAATTGAAAACAATGAAAAATTAATATTATAATTGAAAATCTAAGAACAATTTATATATTTAATTTGTTGGAAGCATTTTGATAATTTTATTTAGTTGCATTTCTATGTAATATTAGTTGGTGGTGGAAAAATTGAAGACCCTGTAATTATATGTACATAAAAAGTATATTCACAATTACAATATTGTAATCATATGTTTATTTAATTTTTTTTATAATAAACATCATTTACCAAATATAGATTTTTTTAATTTAAAATTTTTGATGATACTGTTTTCGATCTCTTCTTTTCGAGAATATATGTGTTTGTCTTACATTTCATGCTTTATCAAAATCTCTATATTGCAATCATTTATAAAATTTTAAATTTGCAGTTTTAAGTTTTTCTTTTCAGTTTTGTGTTTAGTGCTTTTAAACTATTTGTTTTGTTTGCATATATATATATATATATATGCATATATATATATATATATATGCATATATATATATATATATATTTCTCTATATTTTTGTCATTTTATTTGATGTAATAAGTAATTTTCTTGGACGGCAGCTTAAATAATAGTTTTTACTTTAAGTTTATTATTTTTTAATCTTTTGTTTCTTATATTTTTAGATTTTTATGTAACATTATTTCTATTCACTTCATATGCATTTTAGTATTTTTTATCACATGTTTCCATCCAAAATTAATAGAACACGCAAAGTAAATAAACTCAGGTTTTCATGAAGTGTAAAAGCCCGTTATATATGAACTTTTATACTCAATCTAATACACTCACTAAACCATAGAAAAATTACATAACTAGAGATCATCCATCACTAAACGGTATTTTATGAAACTCCTGAATATATCTGGGTCTCTCAAAGCAGAAGCACCCGTCTACAGTTTAGAAAAATCTATATGTTGGTTTGAAGCTAAATTAACTTAAGGAACTTAAGTTTCCTTAAGTTCTGAGATATATCTACCTCCAAGTAATGTTCCAAAGTGTCCCATATGGCAAAATTGTCATACCATTGAAAGGAGAATGAGCGATTGATTGCCGCTTATATTCATTGTCTCATCAACAAATCTCATAATGGAAGGACTTGTTAACCTCCCACGATCAGTTTTCTCGACCATACTTCTCAAATATTTCAAATACAATCTGCAAAAAGCACGCTTTCTAAGTGTTGCAAATAAGAGAGGAAGAAGCACAAAGATATAATAAAAGAAAAGCAAAACAGAATGAGACCTTGCTTTACTCCTAAGTCCCATCATCGGAAGAATTTCCTCGGTGTTGATGCCATTGTATATTACAACATCAAAAGTCTTTCCCTTGTGGTTCTTTCAGGTTTTTAGCCTAAAAAACAAAAAAGCTCTCAAGTCCATTCCCGGAATATTTAAAAGATGGTTTCCCTTGTTGGTGACGACCACTGTTGAAAATCATCGAGGAAGGAGGGTTCTTCAGGGTTGATGGTGCCATGGTAGTTTAACATTTTTGGTGCGGAGTGGAGTCAGTTTGGAGTACAAAGTTGTGTCGGCTTTGTATAATGCGAGTGAAGTAGCACAAGTGGAAGAGAAAGGGGCATCTCAAGCATCAAGGTCTAGTAATTGGCATGCATTAAACGTTTCTCTTCAATGTGCAGAAACAACCGAGAGAGTAGGGGTGAGAGACGGAGGGAGCCAAAGGGGTAGTGTTTAATTGTGATGGTTGCAGTGGGGCTGGCTGTTACATTTCGGAGGGATTCATGTCTTTTTGGTTCTCTGTGTGAACGGCTGTTAAGGAAGATGAAATGTGATGTTTATCGGTGAGTTTATGTTTGGGCCAATAGCTTTAGAGTTTTTCCTAATGGTGCTTAGTTGCTGGGTATGTTAGGGGGTAGAGAACATGTGCATATGGACCTTTTATTTATATTCAAGGACGCCAAATTTGTATTTCGACATGAACAAATAAGGGCTGGAAATGATGACGTGTCACATGGGGAAATACTCAAAGAAAAGCTGATAAGGCACCATTGAGAAGCCACAAAAAGCTCCTTTTAATTAGTATTAGGTTTTTGATCCGCGCTACGCGCGAATTTTTATGAAATGTATTTTTGGCTTTGTAGCTATTCCAACTATCTAAAATAAAAGATGGTTGAAGTTTGGAAAATGAATTTAAAAATGATTAACTAAAACATCATTTATCATCTAACTAATCACAATTTAGTTAATATTAACTAAATTCCAAAATAAAAATAGTCAAAATGTAAAAAAAACTATTTAATTTTGCATTGAAATTTGAAAATATTTTAAAATTGAAATAAATAGTTTTGACTATTTTAAGTTGGAACAAAAGAAAAATTTTATAAAGTCTGTCAACATGGTTTTGTACTTCTTTTTTTTATCACAAAAGAACATATTTTTATTAGACTACACATAGCGAAGAAACCTGAGCAGAAAGAGCTCGTTTGGCCAAGGAGTTAGCTAAAGAGTTCGCTGAATGGGGAATAAAATAACCGAAACAAGAGAAAAACTAGAAAGTAAGTAGATCCCTAATATCCTGCAGAAGACCAAAAATGTCAACATGATCTTCATTTCGTTTGATCAGATTGACCAAACTCTGGGAGTCAGAGTGCATAAGCAGCTCATCAATCCCTAACACAAGGGCTTGACGTAAAGCAGTGGAGAGAGCCAGAGCTTCCGCCATTAGCACAGATGACACACCTTCCTGAAAAGACATGAACTAACCCATTGGGATGTCCTCAGAAGAACGATAAAACCAACCCATGCCGCATTTCCCCGATGTCGAATCCCATGATGCATCCACCCAATATGACACAGGGGGGAGCCGAGAGAAAGACGGGGCAGTGGAAAGAGATGGGCTGGAGAGGGTTGAACGTGACACCTTTGCTTGCAAATGATTACCCAGTTGCCATTCTTCGGCACTGCTAAGGGCTTGAGAGACAAGGTCAACAACAGACGTATGCTCCGAATTAAAGAACATGCGATTCCTAGAGTTCCAAAGAAACCAACAAACCCACGGGCAGACATCAACTCCATTCAAAGCAGTGGGAGGCAAAGCCTTCGAAGAGTGCATCGAATTCAGAAAGAGGCTTAGTGAAGGGCTCGACCTAAAGACATGAACTACCAAAGGGACTCGGTCCCATACCTCTTTGAGCATAAGGACACTGTAAGAGGACATGGTCAACTGTCTCAGGCAAACCACAACGTTGACACGCAGAATCTTGAATCACTCCCCTGGAGCATAACACCTCGTGCACTGGTAGTGATGCAACATGGATCAGCAGCAAAATTAAAGGAGAAAAGCTAAGACATGAACCAACTAGGCCAAGTATCATGGCACAGTTTAATGGCTTTGCTAAAGAGCTAATCGGTATGATCCATGAAGTATTGGACCGAGACAAGCATATGGATTCAAAACAGATCGTGTTGGGCTTGAATATTCATGGGAAAATCAGTCTTCAAACATATCTTAGTCCACACGAAGAAAGACCCATCAAGCAAAAAGATTATATAGTCGAATAATATATCAATCTGATGGCAATGCGAAAATCTACGACCATGCGAAAGGGCACACCGAGATATTTAATTGTTCGATTTTTATTCTTATTTTTTAGCATTATTTCTTTTGGTTTAGTATTTTCGAGTTGGTTTAGTAGTTTAGGAAAACTCTAGTTTTATTTTCTATTTAAGCTTTGTAGCAGCAGACTTTTAGAGGATCGAAGTTTTAATCTAGAAAAGAGAAGTTTCTCTCCATCTTTTTTCGTGAATTTGAGTGTGTCATATGTCAATTCACAACCTTCTGGTGCGTAATATCCAGAAGAAGTTGTTCGCCAAAGAGTTAATTCTCTAAGGGCCCTTTTCTGTTTAAGATCATCAAAGAGTCAATTCTCTAAATCTTAAACAATCCTATCCAACCATCAATTCCTCTCTTCTTCTTCCACAAAAATCGCAGAAAACACTGAAAATCATATCAAAAGATTCGATCTCTGTTCAGAAAGATCAGGGGCATAAAATCATCCCAAATTTCCAAGTAGAATTGCATCAGGTGGTATCAGAGCAACTGAATCAGTGATCACGGGTTATTTCTTTTACAAACTCTGCGATTTTTTTTTCTGTTTTGGGAACCCCATTTTCGATTCAGATTCTGTGTTGTTTTCTGGAATTGATTTCGAATTCTTTGCTGGTTGGGTTTAAAGTCACGACCCTATGATCCTACCAAGGGTTTTTGCTGGGGGAAAAGGTCCTGAAGATTTCCTATCATGGGCTGAAGACGTAAACAACTTCATTTACCATAATCAAGTACCTTCATGGGGAAAGCTGCATTTTGCTATCAGTCTGTTGCGAGGTGAGGCTAAAGCTTGGGGGAAAGCTGAAGAAGAAGTATGGTGGGAGGAGGAAGAACCCATCATCACTTGGGAGGAACTTAAAATAACAATGAGTTCTAGGTATGTACCCAATTTTCAGTGGGAGGAGCCTGAATTTGATTTTTTCATGCTTTGAAGAGTTAATCTGTCATATCCACCAAAGAGGCTTCCACCATAAAAGGTTTATTTCTCCACAGCTTCAGCTGAACCAGAGGAGGAGCCAAAGGCTGTAAGTGTCCCAATTCATGACCAAAAAGGGGCTGAAGAAGCAGAAATCATTGGATCAGAATCAGTCCACGAAAAGGAGCACGCAATGACCAAAACATGTGGAATCATGGTTTATTTTTTGTTTTGATAAGCTTCAACTTGTTATTTGGATTAAGTACAGTCTCGTGGAGCATCTAAGGCATGTCAAGAGGCTGCAACACTTTATTTTTGAGCCAGGAGGAATGGCATGTGTGTCCAGCAACAAAAACAACACATTGGACAAAAGG
>OVAN01005022.1:5371-24413 GCA_900406275.1 Anastatica hierochuntica | reverse complement strand
AATTTAAAGCTTCGTTGCCTTTTGTTTCCTTTAAACAACCGCGCAACAAGTGCCTAACATTTCATAAAATTTTTTAGCATCTAAGTTCGGTTCCTCGTAATTAGGAACACCAACAAATGTAGCATTTTCATTAAAAACCGATGGTGTTTCCTGAAATGCATATGTAACCATATCATGAAACCTATTTTTCGTTTCATGTTGACGAAAACTTCCTCTATTTATGTTCCTACGACTAGAAGTACCTTCATCAGCATTTGAACTTTCCCCATGCGAAAGCCAAACATAGTAATTTGGTGTGAAACCTCAATTAAATAAATGTCTCTTCATGTTATCTATAGAGATATACTTCTCATTCTGACATTTTTGACAAGGGCATAATATTTTACTGTTCTCCTGCACTAGGGGGTTACTAGTTGCCTTGTAGATGAATCTCCGCAGACCATCACGGTACACTTTTGTAAGTTCACCGGTATCTGTGTCCCTCCATCCTCGCAAGGCGAAAATTTCGTGCTCAGAAACCGACATTTTTGTTTTGTTTTGTTATTATTATTTTTTTTTGGAATTGTGATTTGGTGAAGATTATGGGAGGGTGGAGGGCTGTATTTATAAAAACATTTCGCTAATGATTTGCTTGGAAATTACGAAAGCCAGGTTTGCTAGAGAATTGCTACGAATTTGCTAGCAATTTGCGAGTGAAATTTTCCTGGCAAATATTAATTACTCTTGTTTAAAACAATTATTTTCATAAATTTGCGTCCACATTGCGAGGGGAAACATTCCTCTCACTCTTTATTCGCAAACCCCTCGCAAATTTGCAATAGAAAAGGTCAGTCGCAATTTACTCGCAAAATTTGCGACCAACTTGCGAGTAAAACGTTTTCACTCACTTATTACTATCAAATCACTCGCAAATTTGCGAGGGAACATCTTTCCTCGCAAATCAGTTGCAATTTTGTGGCTGATTTGCGAGAAAAAATTCCCAAGCAAATTTGCGAGCAATTTGCGAGGGAAACAATCTTCTTATCAATTCACTTGCAAATTCCACGCAAATTTGCGACTGCAATTTTTCCTCGCAAATTTCTCTCGCAAATTGACTGTTTTCTTGTAGTGATCAAGGAAAAGAGGAGCCAAATGCTCTGGGAGAAGATGAAATTAAAAGGAGCAATCAAAGGATGAAAGAAGAAGCCACTAGCAGCCAAAGTGAGCAGTTGTCAACCTCAAGGTCGACAACAGCCCACTTTGGGTCGACAACAGACTAAGTTGGGAGCCCTGTTGCCCAAAGTAAGCAGCTATCGACCTCAAGGTCGACACTAGCTTACTTTTGTGTGACGACAAGGCACTTCGACGAGAAATATTGCTTCTAGGCACTCACTCTTCCCCTCTTTAGTATAAATACCCTCTTTTGTGAACCAAAAACATATCTTTGATCTTTGTTTATCTTTTCAATATCTTTACTTATCTTTGAGATCAAAATCTTGTAATAACTACTTTTAATACCTTAAGTTGATTTGGATCTCTTCTCTTCATCTCTCTATTTTTAGATCTATTTCTAAGAACATGGGAGCCCAATGACCCAATCTACGTCTTTGGATTTCCATGACTCTTAGTGAGTAGATCTTTCTTGGATCTTGTGATGTAGTAGGCTAGGGTTAAATCTAGGGTTGTTATGGATGATTAGGCTAGATTTTGGCATAGATTCTTACTAGATCTTGTTTAGTACTTCAAAGTTCATTGCTTGCTCATTGACGCCTAGAAAGTGTTCGATGAAATGCCTGAGAGAACAAGATCTATGTCTTTCACTTGGGCCCATGAGTGTGGATGTTACCTAGGTGCTAGATGGCTAGAAGAGCTTGAGGAACACTATCGCTTACATGTTTAGATGGGCAACAAACGAGAGTTGAGCCTTGTAATGTGTATGGGTGAACAAATCTTCGCCATAAGAGTGGGTAGATCGATTAGAAAGGGATCCTTGGCCTAGGAATAGCTTCAATCCTCTAATAAAGCCTTAGAAATGTCCATTACATCTCAAGATCGCTCCGAACCCATTGAGATTATCTCAAGATCCAATCTTTTTTATTGCTTACATCCAAGTTCACTCCTTTCTTGCTTTTAGTTATTGCTTGCTTAATAATTGCTTTTACTTATGCTTTTTAATTATGTTTGGCCTTGTTGATCGCTAGATTTAGTGGAGACCCGTGAAAATTCCCATCTAAATCGACCCCCTAGACTAGGATATCTAGTGTATTCCCTTTGTTTAGGTTCTTCTAGACAAGCCTCTAAATCCTTTGACGATACCTTAAGTACTACAACTCAACCCGATTCTCTTACGGGATTGCGAGTGGCTTATGTTTTATAAATTTTAAACTTAGACGAAAAAGCCCGTCGTCAGTAATCCATGAACCCAACAAGCTTTTCTAAAGGAAATCTCTAAAAATCAAGCTAAGAAAATCCTAGATCTAAGAAATTTTAAAAATCCTAAAAGTTGTGACTTTAAGATAAAGAGAGTTTAAGAACATACATTGGTACTTGAATGATGAAAGGAATGAGATTCTTCAAAGGAAATCAATTTAAATTTAGTAGAAGAACAAAGGATTTAAGGTTTTGAGATTTTGTTCTTTAGGGTTCTATGACTTGTTAAAGAGAAAGAGATGAAGTTTTAAGAGTTTTAGATCCAAAACTACTAAAGTGTAAACCAAAACCTTGGGGGTGATTGGCAAATGAACTGTTAAGACAATGATGACTTTAAAAAAAATAAAGTCAGATTTTATCCAATAAGAGTTTAATAGTTTAAAAGCCTTGAAAGTCTTATAACTTCTCCTAAAATCCCTCACATCTATTTTTTTAAAATTTTCTACTCTTTCTCGTTAGATTTTTTAACAGCGTAAAAAATCTGACTTTATTTTTTTTAACAGCAACAACCATTAAAGTTTTAAAAGTAAAAGTCCAACATAAATTTTTAAAGTAACAGTTCAAAACAATCACCCCCCTTGTTTTTCCCTTCCTATTTTCGAATTTGGTTTAATATTTTAGGGAAAATTGGTTTCTTTTTTTTTTTGTAAAAATTCGGTTTTTGACACAAAAAATTAAAAATTTGAACAACTTACCCTGGGACCGGTCGAGGCCCTTTTTTGGCACGGACGTGGAAATCACGCCGACCGGACGAGAGCATCGCAGACGGGCCATTCAGCCGTGTGACCGACCGCGTGTAATTTCTTGGAATAGACCGGTCATGGGAGAAACGCCAGCCGGTTGTGGCTTCAGCTGAGGCACGCAGTCGCGACACAAGCCCCTGGACACCGGTTGTGTGTCCCACCGTGGCACACACCGCTCGTGGCTTGTCCGGCGGCCGGTCGATTATGTTTTCAACCATTTTATGTTTTTTCTCGGTCTTTTCGCTTTCCGGTCGGTCGGATTGAATTCTGGATGGCCGGTTAGTGTTCTAAAACGTTCTTTTTGGTACCAAAATGTTTCTAAACATTTTTGATGGACGATTTTCCCAAAAGGATTGAGATACGACCATTTAGACGTTCTTGAGTTCTTGAAACATCTTTTTGGCCAGATTAAGAACTTGTTTGGATAACTGGTCATTGTTGCTCGAATCTTTAAGGTTACATGATGAATTTTTTAGTATGCCAACCTGAAAATGACATTTCTGGCATAGCTAAGCTCATTGGCTAGCCGGCAAAGACGTAATGTTAGCCAAAAATTAAAATTCGAAAAATCAAAATTCTAACTGGGTTGTTTTGTTCAAAATGGTCACTTTGCTCGAGCATCTTCGATGGTTTGAGTTGTTTTACTTGGCGGGTACTGGATATCTCCATATTTCCTTTTGTTAAGAAAGCTTGATCTCAGGGAAACTTTTGATTTTGACCGTTCCAAGGTCGTTTTCTCTCGGGCATCTCACCTATCATATAGTGTTAGTTAATAAAAAATGAAGTTCGGGATTTGTTTACCTCTTTTGGTACTGATTAAGATGCTCCGGGATAACTCTCAGTGCTTAAGTATGATCGAATGATGGCATTTTGCAAGCTTATTCTTCTTGGTTCTTCATGATATCATCACTTTGTTCCAAGAATTTTTAATCTGAGGATTTAGCTTGATTGGCGGTCCTTAATATCCTTCTCCATTGTAAAATGAATTTTTGGAATGGTCTAGGAGATGGCTTAGACGATTTTAATCCGCTCTCTTGCCAAAATTGAAAAACTGATTTTGAGGCATTTTTCTCCTGACACTTATTGACCGCAATACTCTGGCATACTCTTATATTTTTGGCACTCGTCACTCAGTCAGAGCAACTTTCACGTTTGTTCTTGAGTCCAAGTTTTTTTTTTGTATTTTTCTTGATTTTCTAAAATCCTGCTAAAATAAAAACTAATTATTAAACATCTAAATAAGTCCTAAAAATAAAAAAAAAATAATAAATTAAAACCGTGTAGGTTGCCTCCACAAAGCGCTTGTTTTGAGTCTTTGCTCGACTCCTTTCACTTTTTAAGGCGTGATCAGTTTCCACTAAAGGAATTATGGTTCCTTTAGTTTCTCAAGTCTCTGGAATTGGTTGTGTAGAGGGTGATTTGAGATCATCAAGCGTGCCTTCAATAGCTTTATAGATCACAATTGCCTTCGGGAATAGCTTAAGAGTGTTCTCGAGCTTCTTCTTGTAAATTTCATCGCTCTTCAAATCAAGACCGATGGAGATTCGGATCTTGACTTTGGCATAGGAAATGGTGACTTGTAGACCTCTTCTCTTCTTCATCCACGTCCATGAAAGGGTCAGTTTGTAACTCGATGGCACGAGAGTCTCTCTTTGCATCCACTTTTGCCAGTTTTGAAGGAATTGGCGTTTTGATGGATGTAGCTTCTTTCTTTGAGACTTGCTGTGTCTTCTGGCTATCTCCAGGGTCTAGACTAACCTTCTTGTCCTCTAAAATAGCTTCATTTGCTCTGGAGTTGTATCTCACAATAGGGTAATAGACTTGTTTGTTAACTCTCGCTGAGCAAATCCTTTTGTTTGGGAAATCGAAAATTGCTCCAGTAGTAGGTAAGAATTGGGAGCCAAGGATAAGTGGATTTGTCTTATCTCCTTTAGTAAAAACGACTTGAAAGTCAGTAAGTATGGCTGTAGACATATCAACATACTCGATAGAGATTCGAGATGGTCGGAAGTTTGAGAGCCCTAAGTCCAGAGCCAGTTTTAGTGACATCTTATTCAAATTATCTCTAGTATCACATAGGCAATCATTAATTCTAACTTTATTTATTGAGCAAGGTATGATGAACTTTCCTGGGAATTCGATCTTCTCTAAAGGACTCGTCTTGAGTCTCTTCTTGTAAGCTTTCTTAGATTCATTTGGTAAACGATCCAAATGTGATTTTCTTTGAGAATTTAGGTCTTGAAGAGGTGTTTTAGTAGTAGACACGACCTCCGTAGCTTCCCTTAAGTTGGCGACCTTGCAGAAGGATTTCGCCGGGTTTTCTTGTTTCTTGAGAACGTAACTCGTTTGAGTGATTTGAACTTCAAGCTTCTGGACATTAGTAACAATGGCTTCATACTTCATTGTAAGTCATTGTAGACATTTTCCAGCCTCTCTTTAACCTCCTTGTAGTTTTGTTTCATCTCTTAAGAGATTTGCTTCAGCATTGTCTCAAGCTTGCTCTCTTTTGCAGATTCGATGCATTGGCTTGAAGATAAGTTAATGGTTGCTTCACTTGGTACAATCCTTTGTTAAAAGGTTGTTTCTTAGGCTGATAGGAAACTCCTTGTTGGGCGTTTTGAGGTGGATAGTACTGATCTTGAGGGTTCTCTACATTATTGTTCCGGTAGGATATATTTGAGTTATTTCGGTATCCTTGGTTATATCCCTTGTTTCTAAAATTTCCACCAATTTAGTTCATCCCTTCCTCATTATCCTCTGTTCCATATTATAAATACTACATATTTGGAGTCTTGTTGGAATCTCCAGTGGTTTCGACAGCATGAACTCCTCGTCTATCTTTTAGTAGTTGAGAAGTCTCGTCTTAAGCTCTGAAATTTGCGTGGTTAAATGGTTAGATCCACACTCATTTCTATCATAAATAAGACCAATATTGGCATTATTAGCAGCTTGGTTCTCAATTAAAAGCTTGGCTTTAGGTACAGATTTTGTCATAAAGCTCCTATTGCTAGCCGTGTCTAGAGAAAGCTTGGACTTATGGTGGATACCATTATAAAAGATGTTCCATAGATTTCCTTCAGAGAAACCATGGTTTGGGCAGTCCCTTGTATCTTCCTTGAACCTTTCTAATGCTTCAAAAGAGGATTATGTAGGTCCTTGTTGAAAACCATATATTTTGCTTCGAATGGAGATCGATCTCTGCTTAGTGTAGAATTGGTTCAAAAATGCACCTTTGTATTCGTCCCAAGTGGTGATAGTTTGTGGTGGCAGCGATTTCATCTGCCTAAGATCCATATCATTGAGTGAGAATGTAAAAATCTTACACTTAAAGTAGTCCGATGGAAATCCATTTGTATGCGTAATACTGCATATCTCTTCAAATGTGTCGATATGGTAAAGTGGATGTTCTGTGGACAGTCCATGGAAATTTTTTTGCTTCACCAAAGCTATGATCTGAGGTTTAATCTCAAAATCATTTCTTTGATGTTGCGGAGCACGAATTGGATTCCTGTCCAAGAAGAATGCATCGGAAGAATCGAAGTCTCCAATAGTTTGAGGATAGCGAGGCTGAATCTGTTGAACTCGTCCTTGAGGCGGCTGATTATGAGGTAAACCTTGGTTAATCAAGGCTTGAAGTAGTTGTGGGAGTTTCTAAAATCCAACTAAATTCCCAGGTGGAATTTGTTGTGGGTTATCCACTTGAACCAGTGAATTTTATCTTCTTGGTTGGTTTTCTGGAATGGGGGCAGCACCAAGAGGTTCTTATGGGTTTCCTTGGACTCCTTGAAGTCCTACAGGAGCGAGTAAGTTGGTGTGAGGTGGAAGAAGGGTATCAGGGGTGACAGCAAGTCCATGGCCAGCAACTACGTTTTCTTGTTCAATGAGAACGGTTTGATTGTCCACAAGATGTGGCTGTCTGCGAGGAGGATTTTGGTTCAGATCTTCCATAACAGCTAATATTTCTCTCTTTTGTCTCCTTAAGGTGCATTCAATGATGTCAATGGGATGATTGGGTGTAGATGGGTTGTCCAAAGAAGGTCTCATTTGCATAAAATCTTAAAAGAAAAAATCAAAAAGAAGTAATAACTGAAAATCAAAGCGTTCTATAATAAAACTAATAAAGAAAAGTTCGTAGGTAACAAATCAAGTCCCCGACAACGGCACCAGAAAGCTTGATAGCGTGTCAAGTTTCATCCAAAAAGATACTACTGCTGCAAGTGCACAGCATAGTTGAAGTACTTAAGATTATCGATCCCACGAGAACTAAGATCTTACACTACGAATTTCAGGATTAATTTAAGCTAAAACAGAAAATAAAAAAGTTGTTAGGTGAGTTTAAAAGTAAAAGAAAACACCTTAAAATGATTAAAAGGATTTCAATCAATGGGAAAAAGCATTAGACACATAGGACATTCACAGAGAATCATCATAGAGAAAACCAGTTTGTTTAGGGATTAGAATTAAGAAACGTCTAGAACTCGAAAACACTAATTTAGATCCTCTCCACTTTCGAGGTTCGGGATTCTATACTAAATATCAAAGATCCTAGACTTTCGAAGATCTTAAATTAATTAGCATGCATTAAATAGTCACATGTTTCGATAAGTTCACTGAACCAAGGCGATATACTTTTGAAGCCTCATCAAACTCAACTTGTCAAAGATTTGGTTCAAGTGATTTAACAAGCTTTTGGAATGAAAATCTACGTATATACAGACTTCTAGATGCGCAAAAAGAGTAATCATGTATAAAGATCAACCGAGACAAAGACTTTGTGAATCCTTAATCATATGCTAGCATCTCATGATAACATGATCACTTTGAGAAGCCTACAAACCTAACTAATGAACGACTCAAACATGGAGCACGAATAACATCAAGCATTCAATGAGAAAAACATCATTAAATAGATCAAGAGTAAAGAAATCTTCTATATGACAAAATATGTAATGGATCTCTCTAAAGAATACTTCGAAACTTGAAGAACAAAAGAAAAGATCTCTCGAAGCTTTTGACGACTTGTAACTCTCTGTAAAAATTTGTGGCTCTCTCTTTCTAAAGGATAAAAACAACTTATTTATAATAGTAGGGTTTCTCAGGGCGTCCTTTGTTATGTCGGTTCTTACGGAAACAAATTCGGTTAAGCGAACCGAAAATTATGAATTAAAATCTGCCTCTAACCACGATATGATTCTGTGATTGGAGTGTGCCAAAAATTAGCACTTGGCTGGTGGTGGCAACTTCACCTCCCTATCACAGCTTCAAATGTTGCTCCACTTGCTTCTTTTTCTTTGACAGACAGACATGTCTTCGCTTAAACGGCTATAACTTCTCGGTCACAGCTCCAAATGACTTCAAACCACTTGCATTTGAAATCTAACTCGAAAATCCAACTTCTGACTAAATTCCAGCTCAATCCAACGAAGGGAAGATCTTCAACCATGACGATCTTTCTGTTGCTGAGAATTTATTTAGATTGGTAAAATGTAAAACTCAAGTGTTTGAGCCTTTGTATTCATGATCCATCAATGAAACTTTTTTGGTAATATGAATGAGGTCCAATTAGCACGTTTCTCCATCACTTTGATGATTTAACCTGATTAGTCCCTAAAATCATAAATAAGAGAAAACTACCTCTAGAAGTCAAAAAAACATTAAAAACCTGAAAATAAATTCGTAAAAATCCAACTAGAAACAATAAAATAATAGTGTCATCAAAACGTAAAAACATACCTTTGTCATCTGAAACATTTCCTTGGGGTCCTCTCGGTTATCTCTATACAATAACACCAAAATAAAAAGATTATCATTCACGTACTTTTGTTGAGGAACCATCCTGATTCGAGCCATAATCACAAAAGAAAATGATATCTCTACTGGCTCCTAGTTATTTTCAAGGTGCAATCTCATCGAAGGAATATTGATCTAAGAACAAGTGACTCATACTCAAACAAGTTCTTAAACACGTTAAACCTTCGTAAAGCTCACTCCCCATTCTATTCTTATGCTTTAGAGGCTGTTTTTCCTACTTTTCTAGGTTGTCATTTTATTTTTCTATCAACCCCTTTGAGAATCAATTTTTCTCTACTTTTCTAGGGTAACATTGCATTCTCTCTATTCATATCTTTTTTCTTAAATGAAGCACAACTGGATTAAGTCTCCGTAAGTCTATAGGGTACAAGATTTTTGGTTAGAATTATTACCCCTTTTGCTCATTTCAATGAACCTTAAATCCATTATAAATGAAAGAATTAGTATAAAGGATCTTACTCACTAGGACTTTTTAGTGCCAGGCCTGAAAGAGGAGTCTATCAAAGCATGCCAAGCCCCAAGATGAGAAATAAATTCGATTTATGGTGAAGTCAACATCAAAAATCTGAGTCCTATAGGGATATGGTCGTCCTGGTTGATCGATCATCTAAAATTTTTCTGTTCAATAAAATCTGCAGTCAACAACTACTGTAGAAGCAACAAAAAGTTAGCACAAACAAAATATTCCAGCAACATCAGTTATGGTTTTCAACATGTTTTGACTCAATAAAAATATTAAAATGACTCAATAAAAGTAAAAGTTACATAAAAAGATGACGTTAGTAACGTATAAATCCCCCGACTTACCTTGCACCGTCTCGGTGCAAAAGCAATCCACAGTAGGGATGAAAGACTCCATAAAAAGAAAAAGAAAAAAGACAAAGACAGAAACAATGACACTTGGTAGAAGTCTAAATACCCCCTCTTCCAAGGTGTCGCTCAAGGTCTCCTCACAATCACTTGCAACAGTCTTTCTATATCTTATTGTTACCTTCTTTGAGGTTTTCTTCGGTTTTGCATCCTCTGCTGGAAAATTCTACAAAAACAGAACACTCAAAGAACCAATAAGTCTCTTGAAAATTCAATGAAAACCACAAATATCTAAAATGCAATTGTAATTACCAATTAGACATCACAATGACATAGAGCAAAACAAATACTCAATCAAGCAACAATACCTTTTTCACAAAAAAGAAATTTTCGGATGTAACATACTATGCCAAAAATCATCACCAAAATTTCAATTTTAAGATCTAATGATGCAAAATAACTAGCATATCCTAGTTATACATAAAGGATTGACATTTAAATAAGCAAATTAAGCAAAATCATCCACTATTTTTTAGATTTAATTGTAGTTCAAAAATTACAAGATGTGAAATTTCAAATTACTAGTTCAAGTTGTAAATCCATATGCAGAACAAGTTTATCTAATTGAAATTCCTAAAAATCTAGCTAGAACAAGCTAAAATCAAAGAAATTTGGGAAGTACCAAAACTTGTAAGTTGACAAATTGGGAAATTTGAGAACATACCTTGAGTTTAAATGAGGATTTAGTGGAAGAATGAGAATCTCCTTCAAAAAAAGCACTTTGAATTTAACAAAGTTAGCAAAAATATATAAAACTTGAATTTTGTATTCTTCGAATTCTAAGAACTCTCTTAAAAGAATGATGATGTTTTGAGAGATTTTAGATCTAAATATGCTAAAAAGAAAAAAAAAGTGTTGTTTGTACTTCCGAAAGTTTTTAATTTGGTTTTAAAAATTTGAAATCCCGTTATATATTGTTTAAATTTGGTCCAAAGTAATTAAAAACCAAGTTGGAGTCACTTACATTCAACACCGGTCGGGGGAATGATTTTGGCGAGAACCCGAGTAAAAGTCTTCGCCACCCAGTGGGACTAGACATGGATGAGCAAGCGGCAAGGCAGCAGAGGCTCCCCATTTGCCGTGATGCTTTTCTTGGCTGGAACTGGTGTAGAGGAGTCCACTATCCAGTGGTAATTAACAGACGAAGCAGTCCCTACATACCCTCTTTTAGGGAGCAAGCAATTTGTAGTTCATATTATTATGAGTTGGGGTGGGGTGGGGTGGGGACATGACCTAGGTGGGCGCGTGGCCTTGTAGGTACATGGACTTGTAGTTGATAGGAGTCATCTGGTCTAGAAGGCGCATGGCCAAATCAAATGGTAGACTTATCGATATGCTTCATAAGCATGGTGTTGTTGTGCTTGTGGACAAGAGGTCATGGAACAAAAAAGGGATCCCATGGATATGCATATTGTAGATATATAGATTGATCATGATCTTATGGATATGCTTGTATTGCTGACTTCTCCCTGGTTAGGCTCCCAGGATCCATACAGTCTCCTGCCTGGCTTCTCCCTGATTGTTTGTACGACCTATGTAGATGTTTCTTCTAGGATGATGCAAGGAGGCCGTAAGAGTTGTTCCTCCTTCTTGTGGTTGTTGTCATTTGGTTTTATGAAGGGACTTGTTGATGGGGTAATTGTTTCACTCTTATTTGCTGCAAGAGCATAGCGTTGCTGTAGTATTTATGGTATCCACCCCTTGAAGTCTAAGCATGCACTACAAAGACTCGAAATTGAAGTAAGCTTAGACAAGAAATATTTCGGGGTTTTTGGTTTCATATTAAATTAAACTAAATGAAAGTACTAAAATTGTTATGATTAATAAGAAAATTCACTAGATTAAAACGTTAGACATTAGAGAAATTTCATGGAAATATGGCTCAAGGAATATAGATTTTAAGGGAAAATTAAGAACTGTTCTAGAACTCAAACCACATATGTAGATCCTCTTCACTTTCGAGGCTTGTTGATAACACCATTGTTTTACCACTTTTCCTATGGATTTTAATAGGCTTTCTTAGTATTTTATACAACTTTATGCAACTATATATAGTTTTCTTGTATTTGTACTATTTTAAGTCATTTCAGATCAAACAATGCTTTTTGGAGATTTATGGAGCTAATTGGATATAAACCAGATTTTAGACAGTTTTCGAGCATCAGAAGTATCATCCAAGAAGAGGGTTTTAAGCTCAATGCATTTTGATGAAATTTAAACAGGAGCTATAGAATCGATGTTATTTAATCTCATTTGGAGTAGTGGATAAAGAGTTAAACGAATTTTACTGAAGCCTGGTCCAGCTATCACGTTGTTGAATGGTGCATATAAAGGCCAAAACAAATGAACGAAGAATTGGGTTCGAACCAGATTTCACCATATCTAAGGGGATATATTCCAAGCCTTTTCAAGCCCAAGAACTTAACTCAAGGTCATTTGACAAGAAGCTCAAATTGTGAAGGCCTTAAGGCCTGATTCTTTATCTAATTGACCTAGGAAATAAGAACACTATATATATTAGATTAGATTAGGTTAAAGTAATAGTCTTAGGATGAAGGGACGACACCCTTTGGGTTCGTGTCCATTGTAGCGTCCAAAAATCCATCATCATCTTCAATACATCTATAATCTTCCATAATTTGATTCTATCTTTTCGTCTCTCCTTTGATTTGATATGAATGCTTGTTATGATGATTTATTTCTTTTTTACATGTATTTGATCTATTAGTTTGCATGTTAAACAGTAGGTATCATGGAATCAATGAGTTGCTTGAATATGACTACTAAAAGATTAGGCTTTATCATTAATGTTATCATTTTTGCTTATGCTATAATGTTATTTTTTTGCTAGGCCAGTTTGCAAATAGATCTTAGGTTAGTATTCATTAAAAAATATTGACATACTGTTGAAACTAGTATTCGATGAACCTTTGTATATAGGCAACAAAAGTAGATCAATATAGAATCTGAACAATCAACCTTGTCCTAACTTATGCATACACTTCTTCCGAAAGGACCGTGTGAAAATCGAGTCCCTGGGTTGTTAAGTGTATAGAATCCTAAACCTTGAAAGTTGACAAGATTTACATTAGTAGTTGTATTATAGATCGAAAAATTATGCTCTTAGTCGAGTCTTAATTCTTGCTTGCTTACTTTAACATTATGTTGCTTGATGCATATCATCTCATTGATCTATCTCTTGCAAATTGGCATACAAATTATGGTTTCTTTTTGCATAAATAAAAAATTATAAAAATCAAATAAAAATCCAAACCCTCTACATATTTTATTCTTAGCTTAATCCAAAATCAATGGATCCTAAGAGTGAAACACCAATCCATGTGGGTTCAATCCCCATGATTAATTGTGATGTTGTGCATTTGCAGCTAGGTTTTTGTTGGGGTAAAACTTGACCCCACATAACTTACGATTCTAAACTTTTAACAACCAATTGACTTAGCTTTCGTTGGTCTTTGTAGAAGAAAAACACGCATTAAATCGTACAAGTTTCAATTGTTCAAAAACCTTTATCCTTCCACTTTTGTTGCCTATATCGGTTTTCCCATCAAATACTAGGTCAGATCAGATGATTTAATCAAGCTTTTGGAATGTAAACCTATCTAAAATCAGTAGTTATGAGATCAATTTAGCTAACAACATTAATGTGGTGTCAAGTTTCACCCAAAACATGACATTACGACTGCAAGTACACAATGTAGTTGTAGTACTTTAGATATCGGTCCTACGAAGACTTTGGTTGTACATTACGAATTCTGAAAATGACATAAGGTAAAACAGAAAATGAAGTTGTTTGGTGAGTGAAATAAGAAATGACAGCAGCTAAAAAAAGTAAAGAGGGGTTTTAAATCAACAAGGAAAAGCGTTATGGATTTAGGAAATTCGCAGAAAAACATACATCAACGAAACCGTAATTTCTACGGATTAGAACTATCTAACATCTAGAACTCAAAAACACTTATTTAAATCCTCTTCACTCTCAAGGTTTGGGATTCTATGCTTAATCGACCAAAGAACTCAACTTTCACACGATCCTTCCAGAAGTTAAACATACATAATATGGATACAAATTTTGATAAGTTCAATGAGCTAAGACGGTCTAATTTTGAAATCTCCTTGCAAATCAACTTGTTAATGATTAGTTTCAGGTGATTTATCAAGCTTTTGGAATATAAATCTGTTTATGATCAAATTACTAAATGTGCGGTAAAGTAATCATGCAATATAATTAACCGAGACAAAGACAATATGAATTCCTAAATAAGCACTAGCAATTTATGATGACATGATTTCTTTGAAAAGTCTATAACCTAACTAGTGTATTACACAAACATGGAGCACGAAAAAAAGCAACAATTAGTAAATGAAATCATCACAAATTAAGAGTAGAGTTTAAAAAACTTATCTATAACGACTACGTATCGAATCTCCCCAAAGAAACTCTTAAAAACGAAGAACAAATAAAATCCCTTAAAGCTTGTGATCGCTCGACTAAAACTCTTGGCTCTCTCTCACTTTAAAGGCTAAAATCAAGTATTTATAATATTAGGTCTTGCTTAGATCGTCCTTGGTTATGTCGGTCATGACGGAATTAAAATCGGTTAAACGAACCGAAAGATATAAAGTAAAATATGACCCCGAAATACCATTCCAACTAATCTATGCCAAAAATGGACTCCAAACTGTTGGAAAACATCATGCCAACCGATGGGAATTAGTCTGATGCTCCACTTGCCTCATTTTCGAGGCAAATAAACATGTCTCCACTTAAATGCTTACAACTTCTCGGTCCCAACTTTGAATGGCTTCGAACAACTTACATTCGAAAGTTAGCTCCAAATATTGTCTCATATCCAAATTTCATCTCAATCCAATGAAGGCAAGACCTCCATTCAAGATGCGCTTTCTGGCACTGAGAATATGTCGAGATTGTTAATATGTGAAACTCAGGCATTTGAGCTTCCATCTCAACTCCAATTAAGGACCAATTAGCACGTTTCTCCACCTTTTTTGATGATTTGACCAATGTAGACCCTAAAATCACAAATAAGAGAAAACTATTCTAAATGTCGAAAAAGCGTTAAAAACTTGCAAATAAATAAGTAAAAACCCAATTAAATACAATAACATATTATTAATCTCAACTCCCCCCGAACTTAGTTTCTTGCTTGTCTTCAAGATATGAAAATCTAAGAATGAAAAGAAGCTTGAAAACGCGAAAATATACCTTTTTCATCTTGAACATTGCCTCGGGGTCCTCTCGATTATCTGTATATAGCAGCACCAACATACAAAAATTAACTTCCATGTACTTCCTTTTTCTTTGAAACCATCCTTATTCGAGCCAAAATAACAAAGGAAGTGACATCTCTACTGGCTCTTAGTTATTTATAAGGCGCAGTCTCATCGAGGGAATAACAATTGACTCATACTCAAACAGGTTCCTAAGCACATTAAACCTTTGTAAAGCTCAATCTTTGTTCAATTCTTATGCTTTAGAGGTTGATGTTTTACTACTTTTCTAGGGTATCATTTTATTTTTTCTACCAGCCCTGAGAATGGATTTTCTCATTACTTTTGTAGGTTACCATTTTATTTTTTCTATCAATTTATTTTCTTTTTCTTCCTTTTTTTCTTTATAAACTTAAGCACAACTTCAATAAGTCTCCATGAGTCTAGGGGTTCAAAATTTTCAGTAAATGCCCTTTTGATCATTTAATTGAACCTTAAATCAATTACAAATGAAATAAATAGTATAAGGGAAATTACTCATTAGGAAATATTAGTACAAGACCAGAAAGATGTTGGGGTAAAAAACGGTTACGACGAAGTCGATGCCTAAAAGATTAATGGAAGCATCATCTCTCTTTCGAAAATGAAAATCGCGAAAGGATTAACAATTCTGAGGCTCTTACCATTATGTCAATCTCCTCTCGACCAAATGTCGAAGATCCGCGTCTAGCAATCCATAAGCGAACGCTTCGCAAAGTCTAGTAACTCGCGGGAAACTAAACGCGAGAATAACGAAAATAAACGTCCGAGACCTCCGAGACCTCCGAGAGATCTCGGTAAACAAGTTCCGGAGTGATAAGAAGTCAACGTAAGCGACGGTAAACCGCATCGCTTTGAAAATACGATCAACACGAACAACGGCAAGTCTAGACGCCCATTAAGCGCCCAGACCACAGTCTGGATACCCAATGGGCGCCCAGACCACAGTGTGGACGCCCATTGGGCGCCCAGACACAGTCTGGATGCCTAATGGGTACCCATGCCACAGGCTGGACGCCCATTGGGCGCCCTGACCTTCGTCTGGATGCCTATTGGGTGCCCGGACCATGCTTTCCCGATTTGTCTTCTCCTTCGAACCCCGGTTAAGGCGTTTCTTGTTTTATCTCGATCGGAATCTCCGTTGAAGTTTCGCAACAATAACCGTAAAGACTTGAACCTTTCGTAAAAACTTTGTATCGATCGTATGAAACGATAATGGTTAGCTCGAACACCGAAATTGTCTTAACCATACGATCAGTCTTATCATTTCGTAAAATTGTCATCGCATAGTCGAACGAAGAACGATTTCTCTGAAAGAAATCGTAATAATTGCTTTCTCGCTAAATGGCTCACGAAGACCCAAAACGCGACAAAAGCCCACTTATGATTTCGGAACGAGAATCGACCCAATTGGGTCAATGATCTACCCGTGATTCGCAAAAGATAAAAGGAAAATACGATAAAGCCAAGGTTGGAAGATCAATATGGAAAACTCGTAAGAATATGGAATATTCTTGAAAAAATGGAATATTTCCGCGGAAGGATATGCACGAATCTAGGTCAGAAAAGGAAACAAATTTAATCTACGAAGGCATATAAAAGGAGGGCTAAGGAGAAGAATGACAGAGAGAAATTTGGTCACCACCAATCACTTGGAAAGTTAGGGTTTTACTTTCGTTTTTCGTTAGAGAGCTACGACTCAACTAAGTTTACGAGTTTACGCTGTTAGATCTAGGGTTCTCGCCGACAGTTCTTGCTGCCACGACTTTAAACCAGTTGTAAATGCTCATATACGAATTCAGAATAAGATCTCTTTCGCTCTACTTCGTTTACGATTTCTGCTTACTTTCGATTTACTTTTCATTTACGATTTCGTTTTACTGAAACTTCGTTATCTACAAATCCTGTTTACGTTTACTTTGCAATCTCTTTGCGGTTAATTCATCGTCTGTTTTCATGGCGTTCTGATTTCTCGTTGTTTGGCCCAGCAGAAATCCGAGACCTCAGGGAAAGTTGGGGTTTCCTGACTTTCCTTAGATATCGTAAATCGACAGTGCGAATTTCGGTTCCCACAGTTTGGCGCTAGAAAGAGGGGGCCTATTCGCGCAGGGTACGAATTAATCTAACTCGTAGCTGCAAAACGCTAGATCGAATATGACTACAGACGACCAGAAAAATCAACCAGCTCGTGACGGCCACAACGCCAACGACAACATTGAAAGCACTCTAGTCACGAACAACACCGCGGTCAACGCTGGCGCAAACACCGCGGCGTTCGAGGAGATCAAAAAGATGTTCTCGACTCTCGAACAGAAGTTGACCGAACAAGACAAACTGACTAGCTCCCTCGCTAAACAGGTTGAAACCTTAGCTGCGAGGACTAGAACCATCCTTCCACATGGAGCTACCAGACTCCGCGGAAGGAGACTTGACTTCACCACTCCGCGTTACTTACTCCAAAACGCACAGGAAAATCCATCGGAACAAAGCCCCCACGTAATAACCCGTGTTGAACCTCGGAATAACGTGGAAGATCTCCCAAATCAAGCCAAGGAAACAGAGGATAACAAAGCCGAGCGAATTGACCTAGACTTCAGTGAGTAATCCGATCCCACGGATGAAGACGATGACGTACACCCAAGAAGGGTTTAGGGTCACACGACAATGAGGGATTCTCAGCTCAGAGAACCCATGACGGAAGAAGAGGAAAATATCTTCTGGGTAGAGCAAGAGAAGTAGGCCGAGGAGCAGGCCAGAGCCATTCGCGGGACGCGCAATCCATCTCAAAAAAGACCTACGACGATCTCAACGAGATTCCCCGATCTTCGCGACTACATCGCAAAAACGGCGGCAGGGGTCAAAGCGGTAAAATCGCAGATCAATCACGAGACTAGTGCCACGCCAGAGATCAAGAGCTCCTCGAAGAGGCTCAAAAAATCCATTCACTGCTCGCATAACTAACGCTAGAGTCTCTGATCCTAGGAAAGTGAAAATCCCGATGTATGACGGAACTTCTGATTCGAAAGCTCACCTGGAGACCTTCCAGAACGCATTGGCAAGGTCCAAGCTCCAGGAAGGCGAAAAAGACGCTAACTTTTGCCACCTATTTGTCGAGCATCTCCAAGGAGTAGCCCTCGAATGGTTCTCCCGCCTAAAGTGAAACTCCATTAGGAGTTTCCGTCAACTCTCCTCGTGGATATAGGAAGTACAATTGATATCATCTTTCGCGAGACTCTCAATAGGATGAACATCGAGTTTTCCAAAGTCACACCCATGCCGAAACCACTCACAGGTTTTTCCGGCACAACGTCAATGACTCTCGGATCGATTAAACTTCCTGTGATGGCCAAGGAAGTTACAAAAATGGTCGACTTCGCCGTCGTCGACCATCCCGCCATCTACAACGTAATCATGGGCACACCATGGATAAACTCCATGAAGGCGGTCCTGTCCACCTACCACCTCGACATTAAATTCCCAACTCCTAACAGAATCGACGTAATTTGGGATGCCAAAAGTAGACACGACTTTGCTTCCTAGCCGAACATAAGCTAAGGCAAGTCGCAGTGACGCCCATGGTTAAACCTAAACGAATGAAGATAACCAGGCCATCAACCGAAGACTCTTCGGAAAAAGATGTGCCAGAATCGTTAGCTCAACAAACGGCTCATGCCGAAGGAAACAAGCAAACATCCGAGCCTAACGTCCCCGAAAAAGAAACACTCTCGATGCCAAAGGAAACCATCGACCCAGCTATAGTCATCACGACTGAAATGGCTGACGCAACTCTGCCAAACGAGTAGTCATTCGCAGTAACAAACTGAACTACGAGATGACTTGATTCTCGAAAGAGGTACGTAGACAGCTCTTCGCAAGAAGAGTTCAGTTGTCCCCATCCTCTAAAGGGGGGGGGGGGGGCG
>OVAN01005021.1:2034-24414 GCA_900406275.1 Anastatica hierochuntica | reverse complement strand
CTAGAAGAGTATAAAGGAAGAAGGAAGAGCTTGAAGAAAGGGACGGATTTTTCTCTTTAGAAATTAAGCTCGAAACTTATTGTAAAATTCTGATTACAATTCAACAAAAAAAACACCATCCCTTTCGGAATATTACGATAAATCTTGCATCCCGTATTCTGTGTGGATTCTAGATCCATCAGCAATCTCTTAAAGCGCCATGCTAAATAGATCGATTTTCTGTGACTATCTTTAGGCTTGTCCAAAATTTCGGACCCTATTGACTTTCCTGATTATTGATTGATGTTAAGTAAAACGTACTTATCGAATTCATTTGTCTTCAAATGGTGTCTGATTTTCCTTTTGTCGGTGTTAACTGTTAAGTACATTTCTATATTAACCAGCGAATCAGATCACATCAATATATCATCAACATGTACGTAAATTTGGTTAACAAAAAAAAACATGTATGTAAATTTAAAATTAAATTAACTACAACTGCAAACAATGGCCAATGACATAAATTATTAATCAGAGATGAATTCTCTAGTTACCCCAAAAAAAAGCTAAAAGTTCCTCAAATTGTATTTAAATATGTACAATTGATTTTATTCGTGTGTTTACCAATACGGTCACACTCACACCTGGCCGATGACTAAACGATCACGTTCTCACGTTGTTCAAGCAACTTTGTACGTGTGCATGAAACAATTCACAACACGAGAAAAGATCTTCAAGCGAATCAAATCAATTAATATACAACATTAAAATATCATAATTGAGAATCAGAAGAAAAAAATATGTGGTTCGCCATATGTCATCCGATCTTAAGTAACGATGTTCACATGTTTCCCCGACAAATTCGATATTATTAATTCTTTTTTTGGGTAAACTAATTCGATGATATTAACAACACATGGGATATCATTCAAACAAAATAAATTATTATCAAGATCAAAAAAAAACGTCGTAAGCTATCTTGTGTGGACAGGACCATCGTCACACGTCCTCTTGTTCATTAACCAGAAGTATTCCTAATTCCGCCTTATTTAAATTCGTGTAGATAATTCTTTTTTTTTGGGCGAAATAAATTCATTGAACAATTTAAACAGAGTTTACAAGATCCTTCTCTAACAATAGAGTTAACCGTGATGGAGGAAAAAATAAGAAGAACAGAAATTACACGAAAAATCTTTATGCTTAGATAACATACAAGATCGATTTTAGGTTAATGCCCATAAAACAAAAGGTTTTAAGCGCATAAGTTTTATAGAATTTTGGGAGCATTAGTATATAAAAAAAATTGTAGGTGGAGTAGTGGCAAGTGTTATGGCATTAGTCTAACAATATTATATGTTTGGGATTTCAGGGTTCGTGTCCTCATTTCCCAGTTTTGGGGGCATCATTCTGGTTACAAATATAGGTACTAGAGCTTTGTAATTATTGTTCACACGATTAGTGAAAAATTTATGTAATCTCTGATAAAGTGATAATCTATTAAGATGTGACACTATTCGTGAGGTGAGGAGATGGTAACTCGTATCGTAGTTACATTTAACAAACTGTAAAGGTAAGTTAGAGTCCTGCTCCTGCATATACACGTAAGATTTGGTCAAGAGCCCTTCTTTCACATTTATCTTTGTAAATTCTAGTTCCCGTTAAGGTTGAAGAATTCCTGTTGATAATTCACTCTTAAGTATCTGTTCCGATCTTTTTTCTGAACAGGTAGCAAAGATGGGCTCATATGCCTATTGGGCCGAATTTTGTAAGTCCATAGCCTTGCATACACAAATTATTATTACCGGTTCGGCTTCGGCCATTTGTAGATGAAATATTATTTGCAAAAAGTACAGTTGCTTTTGAAAAAATAAAAGACATCGCAAAGACACAAATCAATATCACAATTCAGAGCACTTGTCGTTTGGCTAGCGACCCCATTAATATATTATTACTTAACGTATTGGGAGACTGAACAAGATAACTCCACAACAAGGTTTCACGTGGTCCCCTCTTTCTCTTTCCACACACGTGTCATTCATTCGCTGGATTCACTCGACACGTGTCGTACTCACAGTGACGAGGACGCGCAACTAGTTGGAAAGCATGGCCTTGTGAAATGTCAAAAATACCCCCACCGGTCTCTCCTCAAAGACACCATCCTTAGGAGGGGGCTCCATACTACATCTTGTCTATGTTTTTTATTTTACTTTTTTTGGCAAAGATGGTTTTAAAAATAGCAATGATTTTATCCATAACTCTATTTGATTAGAAATAACTAATTTTTATCCTCATATGTTAGTTTTCGCTTCAAATCTTTCGACAAAGAGCCAATAGATTATGCATATTATTATTAATTACTTTTTGGTTTTAAGTTTATGCATATTATTGGTTGTAACGGTCACTTACACACAGCTTAATCACAAATTGTGACTCTCATGCATATAAGATTTAATTGTTATGGCTAAATATTAGCCTTTGTTAAGTCTGTAAAACTAAAAATATTTACATATATTGGAGAGATTGATTGGTTGTAATTTTTTTAGTATGAGCAATACAGTTTTGATAGCGACCAATATAAGTTAAACTCAATGAACTTATGAATTGCATATTTTAACATAAAATATCATTCATGAAACTGATTACGTAAAGAAACTATGACAAGTATTCGATTCGGTGGTTTACTATAGCCGTAATATGATGTTTGAAATAAGACACCATTAAAAAAAAACGTAATGAACACCCGTCTCTTAACGGTGGCAGAGAATCGCAACCTTTCAGATTCCACACGGCTCTTATTTTTCTCTCTATCCACTTGCTCACTTTTTCTTTATTGCATACTATTTGTTCGTAATTTTAGAATAATAATCTTTAGCGTAACTATTATAATATTCTTCTTGATAACGTCAAACTTATAACAACTCAATCAAAATTATTGAAAACAAATATTTCAGTCACAAAGCATATACGTCAAAAACTTCGACCACATATATCTTAATACTAGTTTTGAACTAGATAAGGATAACCTTTTACAATATCTCTTGATATTATTATTGTATGAACAAAATTCTAATGTACACATTACATTACACTACAGGACAACACAACCATTTGTGATTTTAAACAAAGCTAACCTCAAACATTTCACTATAATCTTATTTCTTCTATAATTATAAAAAATGTATTTATGTGTGTCTCTAATTATTTCGCCTTTATCTTTTAAGAAAAGAAAAACTTAAAAACAAAAAAAAGAAAAGACACTCGCCCATTTACAACTTATGACTACATCCTAAATTATATCCCCCAAACTTAAAGAGTTATACATTACTATAATATTATTAGTGCGTATTATCCCATTTTCTATTTATATTTAATTAATTATTACGGAATATAACTTGCATTGTTTAGAACGGAGCACGGTGTGGGACCCCTTTTCGTCTGCTTGAGTTCCGGTGATTGTAGATCGGCGGAGTTCCCGGAGAGAAACTGAAACCACCTTCGTCGCCGGAGCTCGAAGACCGTTGATCGCCACCTTGACCGTAGTCATCAAATCTAACGGTGGAGATGGAGAGATTACTCATCAAACGGTTGAAAGCATTGGTCTTGCGAATCTTAGTCGGTGTGGTAGCTTCATCTGATTCCGACCCACCTTGGTACTCTCTCCCATGCTTCCCTTTCAAAGAGAAGGTTAGACTTTGATCTCCTCTCTTCATTCCTCCAAGCTGAAAAAACCAAGAACACTATCGTCATACCAAAAACAGAGGATATCGCATAAATCACGAACAAAAACACAACGGAACTAGAATATTAGGCGATAAAATTTGATGCATAGCTCATTAAGAAGTGAAATGTACGATGGGTACGACGACTTTTTGTTCAAAACCATCAAAGTTTGTCTCTTTTTCAGATTTAAAAATGGTGAAAATAGAGGAATAAAACAGAGCGAGAGATTTTGTTTTTTGCTTACTTTGCAACCGAGAGAGCAGAAGCGGAAGGAATCAAGGAGACTTCTGCAACAGATTTCACAAGTGTTTGTAACACCTTTTCCGATTCTGGGCTGAGGTCTTTCGTTAAGGAACACGATCTTTGCGCTGTTGATGATATAAGTCTGAACACAAGATATGTCTATATACTTCTGTATCTCATTCACTCTCACCACGTTGTGGTACGAAGATCTTCTTATCTGCACAACACGATGGTCTTTATGTTTGACCAAACAGTAAGAGCAAAAGGCATTTCCAGCACAATCAAGACAGAACAAATTGCATTCGTTCTTGTTTGAATCGGCGTGGATCGAACAGGGCACGAAGTAACTCCCTCGTAGCATTGGCATTAGCCACGGTGGACTCTTATAGTCTTCTTCTTCCTCTGTTTTCATCAACGGTCCCTGAGATTCAAGCACCAAATCAGAAAACTTGCGGAGAATAAAGCAAATGAACAAAAGGGTTAAGAGAAGACTCACCATGACTTTCTTGTGATTAGCCTTGAAGGTTACGAAATTAAGCTTGTGATTATGGTTTACGATAGCCAGATTTGCTATATTAGCTTCAGAGTAAAAAGAAACTTGCGAGAAGAGAGTAGAAGAAGAGGAAGAGGTAAGTGAAAGCGGCGGCTGAAGAGAGAAACTAAAGGGTTTTTATTTTATTTTTTGTAATTTTCTTAAGGCGGTCACGATAAGTTTATGCGGTTTATATCACATAAGAAAATCATTTTTTAAAATTTTATTTTTGTTAATTGATAAAGGTATCTTTTTTGTTTGTTCCTCAATAATATTTTTTTGACTCCTTTATTAGGGAAAAAAATCAATTTGTTTTGTGCTTTATTTATTTTGGGGAAATCATTATCTTTGCTTTTCCTTTCCAAGTCCTCCAAAGACGCACGTAACTGTGTGAATATGCGTGTCTGTTCAGTGTGTATCTACAAAACCTAAAATAAAATTTTATAAATGTTTAAAAAATACAATAATATTTTCACAAATGCCCATAATATTCCTTGATATTTCCCTGATCATCCCACGTAGAGTATTTATTTCACATTAGTTTTTCTGCGAATGAATTTTGTTATGAAATGATAAATATATACAATACGTTTGATATAGCGGCAAGCATATATATATGTGTATGGATTTTTATTTTTTAAAAAAGGAAGCATATATATGGATGTTGTTAACTCTAGTTAAGGCTTGATAGTGATTAAACAAAAATAAAGGAACGATCACACTTGAGTTTGAAAAGTCAAAATAAAAGAAATGGAAATTAAGTAATAAGTATGGTGAGAAGAAACTAGATAAACATATTATCCTAATTCTTTGTTTTGTAGCACAATTTAAATCAAAGAAAATAATGAAAGCTAAAGAGAAGAAGTAGATAGAGAGGTGGCGATCGATGAAAAGCCAGACAAATCGACGGGTATGAGAAGAGACTGGTCTGATGTGTTCTCAGCCGTTCGATGAGAAGAGCCTTCTCGTGTTAGAATCTTTTTCTTCTTCTGGGACGTGGCGGACGCTTTTGCCCCTCCGGATTCATACTCTTTTAACAATCGTGATCAATCTGGAGCCGTCGGATTAATAGTATCAGTGGGACCCGCTACGAGTCATAGGTCAGCGTTTAGCTGCCACGTTGCGTTACGTGATCCAAGAAGTATTGAAAGCAGTTGGTTTATGGTTAAAACGGGTTTACAAATTTTGAAGATGAGGAGGATTATTACAGTTAGTGATTTTAATGTGTGTGTGCTTGAACATTCAATCTTTCAGTTCCATTAGCTTCGATTCTTTCGGTTATATCGACTTTCGAAGATTGAAATTATTTGCTTTTAAAAATATGTTTGGTTCGATTTTGATTCGATTGTGATTCTAATTGAATTAATTAACCATTTATATACTTATTTGTGAATATATTTTTGATATTTTGCTTATCTTCATATATTTTTCAAATGTTGTTGCACACTTTCGATTTTTTCGGTTATTCAAAATATTTTGATGTGGTTCACTTTTTATTTTTCCGATTTCAAAAATCAGAACCCTTTAGATGTCTTCTAAATCAGGTTTGATTTCGATTTTCTCAATTTTTCGGTTCGGTTTTTAGTTCCGATTAATACACGCACACATCCTATGTGTGTGGGATTTCTTTTTTAAACAGTTAAATTTTCAAGTAAAGTCAAACCATGGACTTTTTTTTTCCCGGCAAACCATGAACTTAGAATCCCTTTGTACTTGGACAACAATTATGGGCATTGATGCTTTTTTTATTGAAGGTAATTTTTTTTACACTGAAAAATATATTTTATTCCACTAAGAGTTTAAGAAAAAATAAAGTCCAAGTTTCTAAACACAGTGAAACAGAGCAAAAGACAGAGTAAAGGAGACAAAAACTGAGCAATAGGAAGACGTGTTTCTCCTCCCCATCAAGCCACCTAAGGAGGCAGATGGTATGTTCATCACAGGGCACAACTGGTTGTTATCAATGAGGAAAGCTTTATTGGTCAAGGGCAGGAGTTCGCCACTACGGCTTGGTCCAGCCATTGAGGGGCGCCGACCGCAATGTATGATTGCATTCGTTCGTCTCTCGTAACGTTGTCCGCTATGGCTTGCGTAACACGGTTGTCCTCCTTGTTTACTAGGTTGAGGGACCATTCTTCAAAGGAGTTTAGAATGTTGTAGATAGTACTTGTAATGTGGCGCAAGTGTGGGAAGTCTTGTGGTGTTTCCATGACTTGTTTAACCTCTCTTAGTGATATTTCGAAGATGATCTTACGGTACCGAAGGTCCTGCAAGCTTTCCACTGCCCAATGTAGGCTTTTTAGGTGTGCTTCATTGAGTGAGAGTACCAGCACGTAAGCTCTTCTGTTGTGGAGTATCGATGAACCTTCATGGTTTCGTATAAGCCACGATGCACCTCCTATGCGTATAGCTCCTCCCCAAGCGGCTCCCACATTACATTTCACAGTGCCTTGCGGTGGAAGTTGCCAATGAGACGGTTGTCTCGTTTGTATAAGTTGATGCCTTGTGGTTTCGTTTTATGGGGTTCTATTTGCGTGAAACCATTCCGTCCTATCTATTAGAGCTTTATCGAGTGTACCTTGATATGTAGAGCTCTTTTTCTCAAATATGAGGAGGTTCCTCGCTTTCCAAATCTGCCATAGAATCCAAGGAAAAGCAGTCTGGCGATTCTCCTCAACATTACGGTTTCTACACACTTTAATCAGGTGATGAATGTTCAGAAAGACTGATTTTTTCGAGAATCCTCTCTCTGGCAGTGGGATTCGAGAGTGTCTCCATACTTTTTCAGCCATTGTACAGTAGGAGAGGACATGGTTGATGGTTTCCGGAGCAGTTCTACAAGTCAGGCAGGTTGGATTTATCTGTATACCTCTCGTTTGGAGCCTAGTAGCTACCGCAAGCGCACCCGACATTGCCTCCCAAATGAAATGTTTTATCTTAGAAGAGGTGTTGAGTCGCCACATCTGTTTCCACGTCGTTTTCTCTACCGGGGAGATACTCACTTCCGGAGGGTCTTCCAAAGCCGCCAATTCCTCTAATAGTTTATGGCCACTCTGTACCTGATATAGTCCAGACTTTGTATGGGTCCACACGTATACATCTGACAATTTTGATGTGGTTGTAGATGTAGTATCCGTAAAGCATCCTCTGTCTCAAATAAAGCATTAACTCTTTGTACATTCCAGGTGTCGTGGTGGTCAAGAAAGAGATCTACTACTATTTCTTCCTGTGAGATAGCGTTTTTCCTTTTCCTCGGAGCTCTTGAGGGTTGCATAGGGAGCCAATGATCAGTCCATATCTTGGTGCTTTCCCCATTTCCTATGGATTTAACAACTCCTTTAAGAAGTAGCTCTCTCCCATATACGATACTTCTCCACGCGTATGAAGGTCTTGCACCTAAGGAACCTTCCAAAAAGGAGTGACTTTTGTAGTATCGACTTTTGTACACCTTAGCTAACAGTGAGTCGGGCTTATGGAGGAGCCGCCAGGCTTGTTTACATAATAGAGCTTGATTAAATCTTGTTATATCGTGGAAACCCGAGCCGCCTTCTTCTTTTTTCCGACATAGTTGTTTCCAAGATATCCATGAGATCTTTCTTTTGTTAGGATCATTACTCCACCAGAATTCAACCATTGCGCTTGTAAGCTTTTTGCATAGGTCTTTTGATAGTCGGAAGCAAGACATCGCGTAAACGGAGAGGGCTAAGGCGATTGATTTTAAGAGAATTTCTTTTCTCCAATCGATAGAGTCTTCGAGAACCAACCGGAGAGTCTTGAATTGAGCTTTTCTTTGATAAAGTTAAGTAGTTTCCTCTTTGATCCACTAAAAAATTTCGGGAGTCTGAGGTAAGTGCCCTCTCCGCCTTCTGTATCAATGCCTAGCACTGTCTTTAATTCCACCTTCTTCTCTTCTTTGATCCTCGAACCAAATATAATGGACGATTTAGTCTTGTTAATCATCTGACCCGATACGTCTCCGTATTCTTTGATACAATTCATGATCTCTTGACAATCTTTTGTAGATGCCTTGCAAAGGAGAGGGCTATCATCGGCAAAGAGCAGGTGATGGATACTCGGGCCTTCTTCGGATAGTTTAATCCTATGGATCCTATGACGAGCCTTCGATTTGTTTAGAGAATGTACTAATGCCTCAACACATAGGATAAAGAGGAAGGGGAATAAGGGATCTCCCTGACGAAGTCCTCTCTCCGGCCTAATGAAGCCATGGGTCTTACCATTAAGCAATATGGTGTAAGATACCGAGTTAACGCAAGCCATCAACCAGTGTATCCACTAGTGATCGAAACCCAATTTCTCCAATAACGTCTCGATAAAGTTTCACTCTACTCGATCATATGCCTTTGACATATCGGTTTTCATGGCGATAAAGCTGTCTGAGATTGAGTCTTTGGTTCGCAGAGCATGTATCAACTCGTGTGCTATTAGGATGTTGTCCGTGATCAAACGTCCAGATACAAAGGCTCCTTGTGTTTCAGAGATGATATGCGATAAGTGCTTCTTTAGACGCGTGCGAGCACATTCGAGATGATCTTATAATGGACAGTGCATAGACTTATGGGTCTCATTTGTGTCATATGCGTTGCGTTGGTTACTTTTGGTATAAGGCAAAACTGTGTATGATTCCAATCCGGAGGGAGAACCGCTGATCGGAAGAAACGCTGCACTTCTTGCGTGATACTTTGACCCACTATGTGCCAATAGTTTTGGTAAAAGGCTCCTGTTAATCCGTCAGTGTCGGTCGTGCTACTGCTCTTCACATTAAAGGCGGCTGATTTAATCTCATCTGCAGTAATATGAGCTGTGAGTTATGAGTTCATCGTTGAAGTAACTCAGGGCAAGAAGTCTTTAAAAAAATCTTCCAAGTTTGAAGGGTTATTGCTTCTGAAGAGGTCTCGAAAGTATTCCACTGCCACACTCCCTTTCGATCCTTCTGAGAATTGTTGATGGTCGTTTGAATCGTGTAGCATGACTACTCTGTTTTTGATCTTCTTGCCTTTGACCGCATTATGAATTTTTTTTTTGTATTTTTATCTCCTTCCTTCAGCCATTGTTCTCTGCATCTTTGTTTCCAAAACATCTCCTCTTCATGATAAGCATCTGATAATTGAAGTTTTAGTGCCTGTATTTCTCTCCGATCCGGATGAAGTTTCATCATCTCACGTTCCAACAAGTTGTGGAGAGTTGTGATCAGATCTTTGGTGTTGCTATTAGTATATATCTTCCACTTGAAGATTTCCATTATGCAATTACTAATTCGTTCCATAATCGAAAGTTTAGAGTTCTCTGCATTTTTGTTCCAGTCGCGATGCACAACCTCTGCAAAACTAGTTTTTCTGATAAACCGCTTATCAAAGTAGAATCGTCCTTTCTCTGTCTCATCCTCTTCTAGAGCGAAGGATACCAGCAATGGACGATGGTCAGATGCCCAGAAACCTTTATACGAGACCAGAGTGCGTGGGAAAAAACGGAGCCATTCATCGTTGCCAAAGCATCTATCAAGACAACATTGAACCCATGAGTTGTCTCACCATCCTCCCCATGAAAGCTTATTGCCAGAGCTACGAACTTCTTTGATCTTACATGTTGTGGCCATTGTTTTAAAGTCCCAAAAAGTATACTCATCTCTTATAGCTCCTCCTCTTTTATCATCATTACTCGTTAGTTCGTTAAAGTCCCCAACAAAAAGCCATGGCTCATCTCGTAAGATACCAATATCCATGAGGCGATCCCAAACTGGTTTTCTATTTGCTCTTATCGGGTCACCGTAGATACACGAGAGGTAAAAAGAAAATGATCCCGTTTCAAATCGCAAATCAATTATTCTTTTATCCGAACATAGAACATCAACTACGAAACTACTTTTCCAAAAGACCGCCAAGCCGCCACTTAGACCTTCGGGCTCGACGGTGAGGACATGATCATAACCCAAACTACTTTTAAGATTTAAAATAAAAGGATCTTTTTTCTTAGTTTCCATGAGAAACAAGAAATCCGGGAAGAACTTCCTTCGCATCTCCCAGAGGCGTTGAACTGTCTCGGTGTTTCCCGCCCCTTGACAGTTCCAGCTTAGTATGCTCATTTGATCCGTAACGGCTTCAAACCGGAAGCCACCGCTTGAGAATGGAGTTTGGGAGTTTTGTTAGCCGAGGATGTAGATGGGACCGTAGCTTTGCGCTTAATGTCACTCTTGTTTTGTTTCGTTGTTGACGCTTTGGGTGTTGAGTTGTTGATGTTGAGTTTTCTCTTCCAAGATGGGGCACACTTTCTGGAGCTTTTACGTCGAGTAGGGGGCCAGCCGATTCAAAGGAGAAACCCAGGGGATCGTTTGTGAAGTGATGGTTGCCATCACTAAGTGCTGGTGATGGATCATTTTCTTTCATAATGTGAGTGTGGTCAGGAGCTGACCAGATCGAGCTGCCATCTTTAATGTTGGTCCTCTTGAGTCTCTGACTCTCCACTTCGAGAACACCATAATCTTCTTTTGCTTTTTTCCAGAGGTTGGGAGGTTTTGAGACGACACATAGAGGATTCACATGCATCTTCAATGGAGTGTTGCACCCTCAAAATCCTCGCTTGTCTCTCCACTAGGTCCGAGTTAGATATATATTGGATCGCCATCCTATGATCTTCTTTTGACAGCTCTGGAAACAAAGGACCAAATCCTGGGGGAACATCCAAAACAGGGGCGACTCTGTTCTTGGTCACGTCTCTCGCTGATTGATATCTCTCTTCCATGGAAGCAATGTTGGATTGAGACTCGTTAAGGGCTTGTGTGCCAAGGAGAAAAGGGTAGGCTTCCTTGTCATGTGTGAGCTGGAAGCAATGAAAGCAGCGCTTCCGGATTCGCTCGTACTCATAGTCAATACGTACTGATTCACCATTTGGAAGATTCAATATCTTCGATGGGCGAGCAGGGCTATCAATGTGAAAGAGGATTAAGGCCTTGACGTAATCAGATTTCTGGGACACTTTAGGGTCGAACTCTACCTCCTTCACATAGCCAATGGCTTTTGCCAGCCTGTTTATTATTTTCAGCGTATAGTAGTTTCCAGGGATGTTCCTAATATGCAGCCGTATCTCAAAGGTTGAGAGGAAGTTTTCTGGTGGGTTCGGGCACCATTTGTCAATGACCATGGTCCAGTGGTTGAAAGACCAAGGTCGATCTTTTAGCACTCTTTGAAGATCTTCTTCTCTTTGGAACACAAATTGGAAAGTTGATCTAGACAAAGCGATGCCGCAAACCCTCTCATAAACCCTCCAAATGCGAGGCATCGCATCGATCATCTTCTCCATTGGCTGAGCTTTTGGATTCAACAAGCGGCCAAGAATACTACACTCGTTTTCATCGAAAACTTTGAAACTGGGGCTGTCAGGTAAGGCAATGGGTTCATCATCATTCAGAGACATGGCTTGGATTGTAATTTGAAGAGAGTCTGCCATTGTTGTGTAGCTTTTCCGGTGAGATAGGTGCTAGAGACGGCGAGGTGATGAGATACAAGGGAGAAGGTCGATCACCGTTATATGGGAGAGGCCATTAATGCTCGAATATTCCGATACGATTTTGAAGGATATCATATCTTGGAGACGGGTTGATTGGAGAGAGAGTCTCAGAATTTGCTCTTTTACTTGTGAAGAAAGGAAAGTTCTGGGAGATAAGGAAGGAAGAGAAAGAAGTGGGAAAGAAAAAAGGAAAGATGAATTAAAACTTGATTGATTACCGTAGCACCTAAGTCGGATATCACGAGTCCACTCAAAATGAGGATAGAGAAAAAAAAAGTAGAAACCCTCTAATCTAACTAGAGAAACCTAAGCAAAAGAAAGCGTTTTGTGTTTCACGTAATATCAATTAATGGAAAAATAGTAAGTTGAATGATATCTGTAGAGTTTGTTTATTGAACGTAAATTTACCAAAAACTATATCTTATTACAAATAAACGTATGATTGCATTTTGTTACTGTACGAGCAATGTGAAAAATGCTAGCTATATATATATATATATATATTGTGCCAATCTAACATTTATGATATGTTTACCAAACAACTAACTTACTATAATACAAAGTATTAATTAGCTTTTGATTCCGAAAGAATTATATATCTTCATTAAGGAGATAGGCATGTAAAAAAGAGAAGTGTGATCCACGTCATAAAAATTAGAGAAATGACCAAATTATAACCACTAATAGTTAAAAATGTGATTAGAAAATCCGACCAAAGAAAGTGAGTTGAGAACGATGATGAGGAAAGTGATAGCAACATCTTTTTGCATACTTATCTCTTCAAATTGGCCACAAAAAAAACTAAAGATTGGTGGCTTGAACACAGTGGAACTTGACTCACGTGACTTTTGTGTGTCGTTAGAAAAACATTAAAGTTTTTTTTTTAGTTTTAATGTTAAGCAACATGAAAGTTTTAAGAACTAAATCGTGCATGAACACTAGTTCAGGCCACTTTCTTCGTTCTTGTTTTTCTTTTAATAGAATTAATCCTATCAAAAGCGATGCAACCGGACCGTACCGGATTACACACACTCGGTTATTTTATGTAACCGGATTGAAACTAAGGAGCATTATTCGCTATTAGGGGTTGTGGGTCTAAAAATCTCAACTTTATATCATTACTCATATAGTATATTAAATTGTTTAATGAAGACTAATGTGTAATTTGGACGACCACCAAAAAAGATACGATTTGGCACGATAAAAGAAATAAAATTCTTTCTCCTTTTATATATATGGGTGCTTCAATCTCTTTTGCAACTTGCTTCTGGTGATTAAGAAGAGCCAATGAGTAACATGTTTGCCCTTTAATTAATTAATTACACTCCAAAAAGTGCATCTCAAACTTATACTCCCTAAGTTTTAAAAAAGAAGATTTTCTAGTGTTTGTTTTTCTAAAGATAGACTAGAGTTTTGATCCGCGCAATCGCGCAGGTTTTTTAATAATTTTATATATTATTAATCATATTTAGTTTTTTTGAGTATCGAATTTATAATTTTCGGTTATTTCGAGTTTCAAATTCGGGTTTATGTTCAAAACTTTTAGAATTTTAAGTTATATCGAATTCTGGGTTCGGTTTAGATTTGAGATTCTTGAACTTTCAGATTTTCTCGGATACTCGTATGGATTCAGTTCGGATAATATTCAATTCTCGAAATACCGTAAAACAAAACCCATTAGAATATTTAAAAAAACATCAGATGACTAAACTTAAATTTTTATAGTTTTTATAAATTATTTATAAATTTTTATAGATTTTCTAAATTTTGTCATTTTATAAATTTTTCTGAATTTTTGTAACAAATTTTATTTAGAAAATAATAATATTGTAATATAATTATTTTAAAAGCTATGGATTTAACAAACTATATTTAAATTTGCTGATAATTGATGATTTTAAATTGTGATAGTTTACAATTTTGATAGTGTTTAAGTGAAAAAAATATTAGAATATTCTAATATGTTTGTTGGAATATATAGATGAGTAATTAGAGTTATTTTAATTTATTAGATACACTTAATAAAAAATTTTAAATATGTTTATTTTAAAACTCACACAGTCTAGTCTTCTTTCTTAATAGTATAGATGTTTTAGATTTTTTATTTATTTTATTTTAATATTGTATTTGTAGAATGACTATTGATTTAGAGTTGTGAAAATTGTTTAGTATACAAATGACGAATTGCTTATTAGATTTTGATCTCTTCTCTGTTTCGTTAAGAAATAGAGAGAGTAAATGACGATATTAGTTACTCTAGTTTCATTTGATTAAAGCTGAGCACCTGCATTTCAGTAAGATCTTGTTCTTTTTTGTGGTTTTTGTTGTTCAACATTTTTTCTACAATTTTGTTTGAAAGAATGGTTGTAAAAAGTTTATCCATTTTTAAAATAATGCTGTAAAAGTTCGATCAATCATTTTATCCATTTCTCATGATTTTTGTTTTGTTTTGATTGTAACAAAATGGTTTGAAGTTTGGAATCGTGAACAAAATGCACTTGACAAGAGAAAAATGTCAGGAAAACATATCGAGTCTTCCTAACAAAATGCTCTTGTGTTTAAATTATTTTCATCAAAACGGTTTGTAAATTAAAAGGAACGCTCGATAGATTTTGTCAGTACTAATTCGTACTATTGGTCTAAAACAGTTTTTTAATATATTTTTTTTGTCAAAAAGACTTATAATTTTTTAAAAAAAAACTTATTTACTTATAAATTTTTAACAAAAAAGACTTATAAATTCAGTTTTCTAATAGTCGTTAGCCCTGATATAACCCAAAGGCCAAATGTAATCAAACTTCAAAATTGAATTATATAAATAAACAACAGTTGAACTATTAAATGCAAATTGTTATTCTAAAAATCGTATCGTAAAAGGAGGTAAGAAGAAAGAGATGAATGGATAAACTGATCGCAGAGAAATAAATAAACTACGGATTCTCACGAAGATACGAAGACAACATTTATCGGAGTTAGCTCCTAGATTTGAGGAAGTTGCTTTTCAACTATACGGACAAGGATAAAAAGTATACACCACGTGGCATTATTTAGCCGACAATAATCACTACCCCCACGTGTTCATCTCGTGTTTTTACAGTCACGAACGTTTATATTTACATAAATTGCCATTTACTGCTACCTTTGATGGATTTAGTCATATATATATGGGCCGAAAGTAGGCTCAATAGTTTAACATTTCATATCTTAATGGGTCTACGAGCGTAATTAACTCACTAGCAAGCCAGCATCTACTTACAAAATAAATTTGTGTAATACTGCTAGTAAGATTGATCTGATCTCAACATGTACTTGAATGGATATAACATCTTCAACACACAACAAAAGATGAAGAGGTCACAGGACTGAAAAGTTTATATGATTATATTATATGTAAAGTTTTCTATTCTGTAGAACTATTGGATATTAGTAGGGTTGATCTTGAGATTCACATATTTACTAAAGACCGCAATCAAGAGTGAAAAACATGGACTGATCATATATACTTTTTGAAAAATAGACCGGTTTTAAGGCTAATCAATACTATAATAACACAAGTGCTTCTCCATGTGTTGACACATAAGTTTTTTTGAGTTATGAGAAATTAACACATCATCACAAAATTAAAAATGATAGACCAATCAAAATAAACATTAATACACATTGTAACTTTTAAAAAATTATACTTAAGAATACATATATCTCATGTCTTTTCGTCTCTCCTTTTATTTTATATTAACTATGTCAAAATGAAATCAATTAGATAAATATACGATTATCAAAATACCAACAATTTTCTAAATCTTTTTGTATTCCTAATTCTATAAAAAAATATTTTCACTAAGTTTTTAATTATGTTTTATCTTCATCATCTGTTTCATCTCCAGTCTTCTAATATGTTATGACATTAATTTTTTATTCATAATGCTTCTGATACTACATAAATATACATTATGTCCTAAAAATTATGTTAAAATATTTTTAGATATTTTTCATTGGTTACATGTAGGTTTTAACCTATATATAATATTTTTTGTTAGTTATGTAAGAAAAAAATTTAAGAAAAAATTATTGTGATACGAAGATCCCTGATAAAATTTTAATAATTTTGAATGGATTAATACCTATTTTAGAGAAAAAATGTTTCTTTAATCCTGACAAAAAAATGTTTCTTTAGCTATTTTGAATGAGTTTTGGTTTTTCTCAAATTTCATTATTTGAGTCTTAGTCTAATTTTTTTTATTAATCTCAGTTAATATAATTATGAATCTTGTTAAAACATATTGAAATATATGAAAACTCAATTTAGCAAATGACTCAAGCGAACAAAAGTCAAAATTTCAACATGAAAATGTTATTATATTCTAACTACATCCACCAAAATATTATATTTAAGATTTTGATTAAAAAATTTAAATTTTTGAAGAGAATAAAGTTTGACTATTGATGCTATTTTTGTGATTTAAATTTTTAAATTTTTTTAAGGAATTTTAAAGATAAAATTTTTTGTTGAACTTTTTTTTGAAGAAGTTCTTCCATGAAAAATTAAACATTCATATTATTAAGTGATATTGTGATACTAGGATAGTTTAACTATCATTATGCTGTTTAATAAATATGTTTTGATATATTTAACGTTAGCAAATTTACTTGAGTTATTAAACTATGAATTCAAATGAAGCTGAAAGCTTGAGGAAAACAACTAAGATTTTGGCTATATTTAGAAAAATGGTTATGCACTAACGGTTTAAAATTATTTTCATAGTTAACTAAATTTGTAAAAGAATCTTCTGAATGTTACTTTTTTATTATCGAATGCTATAACAAATTTCAAAGTTTTGAAGTCTACAATATTTTGTGTCATGAGTGTAAATTTTTTAAAAAATTTTGTATGCTAAAATTATTTATTTTAAAATTTTCTATTTTTTACTACTTCTTTATGTAAAATTTAGCTTTCTCTTAATTATATAAAAATATTATTTTTATCATTCATATATTTGTTATTGAAAACATATATTAAAGTATGACGAAATCTTTTTATATTTTATATAAAATAAATGTTTACTTTTTTTATTATTTTTAACTCTAAGTGTAATTAATAAAAATGTGAAATCAAATATTTTATATATATAAAAAAAACGATAAATGAAAAATTAGAAAAATATAAAAAAAACCCGTAAAATAGTGTGAGCAATAAACTTAGTTTTTTTTTAAAAGTCGAAAGCCGCAAACTCTAATTATTTTGTTTGGACTCAAGACCGGCTTTCGTAATTAGAAAAGTAGCATAAAAACCAAAAATCTCAAAGGTGCATGCAAAATAGAAAAATGACAAGGAAATTAATCAGTTAATCAGGTGTCATCAGACTCAACACTGTATCAACATCCGAATTTTAAGTACGATGAATACATGTTCACAGAAATATAGGTATACTTACATGTGCATCTGTCAATCATCTACCAATCTGTCATTTTATGCTCTGTGATAGATTGATATTACATTAAATTACGTGCAAAATCATTCCAAAAGAAAATCATAAAACATTCACGTACTTAAGTCGATTGTATCTGTCTGGAACATCGTGGCCTACTGGCTAAGGACGGGTTCATGTGGCTAACATCATGCATCCCTACGGACCTCACCCAGCAGAAACTACCTCACGTTGTTTCTGAACATCTCTGGGGAATTCACATGCGTCCCCAGCGCCCCGAGACCGACGGTACAGGCGTGTCCATGTACTGTGCGTCCCCTGCAGAACCTGGCCTAGGACCCCAACCGGCTAGTCTGAACCACTTCGGTGAAATCAGGACAACCGAGTTATAAAAAAAATCGATTGCATCCAGATGAAGAAACAAACATGACTATTAAATGTATGATATTTTATATAATACATAGATGTATGAAATTTGACATTGAAACTCCACTTAAGCGATTTCTTACCGGTATAAACCTCAACTAGAGTTTATTAGTTTAATAAAACCAAAATAACTGAACCGAAACCAAACGAACAAAACCAAAATGCCCCTAATCCAGAGAACATATATGTTTGCGAACCAGAACAATGTATGAGAATAAAGAGAAAACTACTGTTAATAGTATGGCTAAATATTCTTTTATTCGCTTCTCTATATTAACTATGTACGTTTTATTTTCGCCTAATCAGAAAGAAAGATTAACCGAATAATTTGATTAATAGGGAGATGAAATGACAGAGTTGGAATAACTTGTGGACTTGAAACAAAGTTAAACACTTAATTGGCTAAAATCAAGACTTATAGTAAAGTTTTGATATGTGTTTTAACTTTTAATTGAGTGAGAATCTTAATAATATATGGTGCTTTGTTCTTTGATGCTCTTCTCTCTTCCTTACAGCGCAAACAAAGAAGAAAGTTGCCAGTTATAATATTTAGAAATATCAAAAAGAGAAATAAAGAAATTAAATGGGGGTGAATCTCTCTTAATTTCAAAAGCATGTGCTGAGAAGCTGCTCCTGGTGGAGTATGTTCATTGTTTCCATGATATGACTCATGCATGCATGCCCATGGTTAACATTCATGTGAAGCCCGATCCTTTAAAGCCTCAAATCGAAATCCGAACCCACCCGCGACAAACCCGACTTGGATCGCTCCCCATGCCCATGCTGAACCCTAACTCTTCTTTTCTCCCAAAACCCTCGAGCCTAAGCAACCAAAAAAAAAGAAAGAAAGAGAGAATTGAGAGAGAGGAGTTGAGGAGGCCGCCGCCGAGAGAAAGAGAGAGAGAAGGAGATCGCCGGCGTGGAGGAGAGAGAGAAGAAGAAGAGCGACGAAGAGATGTTGGTGACGTCGAACGGCGGAGAGAGAGAGAGAGAGGGAGAGAAGTCGAAGCCTTGGAGGGAGAAGAGGAGTCGACCGTGACTCATGGAGAAGACAAGGAGGAGGAGCGGTGGATCGAAGGCGTCGTGTCGGAGGAGGGAGAAGCGAGAGCCGTAGGTGGAGTGATTGGAGTGGAATGAGGAGGGGATCGACGGAGGAGTTGGAGAGCGAAAGAAACGGGAAGAGTGAGACATCAGAGGAGATGATCGGCAACCACAGGGAGATACCCGAGATGATGGTGACGTCGGAAGCCACAGAGGAGGTGGAGAGCGGCTCCGGAGGAGGTGAGTCGAGAGTGGTGGTGGCGAAAACCCTAAGAGGTGGGGGTTGCTTGTTGCGCAAGTCAGCGCATGGAGAAGCAATTAGGGTTCCAGGTTTTTTGGAGGAGAAGGGAACCGTGGGAACCGAACCGAGTGGCGATTCTGAGAAAACCGGAGGAGTAAACCGGACCGAAGGGAAAACCGGAGAAGCAAACCAAACCGAGGAGATAACCGAATCAGAGAATCAAACCGGATAGGTTAAACCGGAAGATGAAGTTGCAATATTTTGCGGATCTACCATGCATCAATGTTGGGAAACTGGCGTAGCAGACTCCAGGAAAAGGTCCAGAGACGAAGAAGAAGCCGGAGAAGAAGAAACGATGAGAGCAAAGAAGACAATGGTGGAGCTGGACACATGGCAAGGAATTGTTCCCAAGGAGGCGGAGGGAGTAATCCGCAGTGCAGAGACCATTGGAGAAGCCGGAACCACTCATACCGGAAAGGAAGTCCTGGTAGAGACGGTTCAGCCCGGAGATTCGGAGGGGGCCCGGGAGCCCCAACTTTTGGTGTGGAATTACTGTTTTATCCTTAACTTTCCTTTTTGTGAATTTTCCATTTATAGGAAGTTACTATTTTTGGAAAGTTTCTATTTTAGGAAAGTTTCCTCTTAGGATAGGTTGTCTCTTTAGGAAAGTTTCTATTTATGGTATGTTTCCATAAATAGTACGTTTCCATTTTAGGCAGGTTTCCGGAAAGGCTAACCGGTTCTTGTTTCAGGGTCTGCTAGCGGGAGAAGGATCTACCGGGAAAGAAGTAGGAGGATATGCTTGGGGTAATCAAGGGGGAGATTTTGGTTCAGGTGAGAAGGAGGCTGGCGAAGGATCAAGCTGGGGAAAACAGAACGTTCCTGAGGATTCCAGCGAAGTCCCGGTGTTGGGAGTAGAGTCTATCAACCACGAAAGCTACTAGACTGTCAGGCCAAGGTGAGGAGTTCTCGTCCCCGTTTCATTCGTTATCTGCTTAATTTCGTTAGGCTAGGGTTAGAGTATCGGCCAAAGTCGAGCTATAAGTCTCGGCACGAATAAGTGTATGTATTATGTATTGTTATGACATAAAGTCTTATACGCCTAAGTGTGATTGCTTGTTGGGTCGTTAAGTCGAGCCTAGGATAGAACCTGTGAGAACCTAAGTCCTAAATAATGAATAGGTCTAATTCGGTATTGCTTGGGAATTACACGAAAGATATTGGTTCTAGCTTGAATAAGTAACCTGGATTTCCTGCTGTTTGATCCTTACGGTGAGGTGTGGAACCTATCGTGAGAAGCTTGTTTCGTGTTAGTTGGATTGCCACTTCCCCGATGTGAGAGTCGTGCAAGAGTTGAGACACGTGTTCAATTTTGAGGACCGTGTGTCCCGTTCGGTTTTGAGGTTGACCATCCCGTAATCCAGTTTTCCTGACGAGGATGGGCATCCCGATTCAGTTTTGAGGAATATAGGCATGTGCGATCGCTATGTTCCCGTGAACGGCAGTGGAGCCAAGTAGGCAAAACTGGGCGTTAGGTGCGAGGAGGTGGAAATCGTTGTTTGGGGCCCCAGCTGGTGTTAGTGGCACTAGGAAAAGCGTTTTTCTAAAAATTGTAAAAAAGAAGTGTCTAGTAGATCAGGGTCGGTTCCCGAGGTTTTTCCTGACTTGGTAGTTGCATGCGCGACACACTAAGTGTCTTCTGTGTCCTTTAGGGGTTATGGTCTAGTTCTAGTCTTTCAGGGTTAGGCGGAGTCGGGTCCGTCCTCACTGAGTGGCTTGTTTGAAAAGTCACTCACCCCTCTCTTTTCCTTCTTTTTCCCTTTGGTGTTTCTGCAGGTTCAGTTAGAAGCGGAAAATTATTGACCGGTTGGTGAAGTTTGCTCTGGTTTTGGCGGTACCATTTGGAGCAATTCCGGTCCCCTCGGGTCGGGGTCGTTACAAATGGTATCAGAGCCTAGGTTAAAGGCCACTACGGTTCTGACCCGGAGGGTCATAGATTTTCTACGATAAAATGTTTTCTGAAAAATTGAGATTTAATGTTTTCCTGGCCGGCCGCCAAAAATACCGAATTGCGAAAAGAATTTCAAATCACCAACCCCGCCAATGATCAAGCTTCTAACCTCGTGTGTTGTTCTCGCAAGTTTCCCGACGCCTACCCCGGAGCCAGGTATCAGTATGCACCCCGGATGAAGACCCACCGTCTTGGGTATGGACTGCGACTTGCACTACCGCCGCTTTGGGTACCTTACCCACCCCACCGCCGTCAGATGCATGCAGAGTTAGATTCTAGCTCCAGCCAGGAGTCTGACCCGGAGAGCGACCCGAAATAGCATCCGGAGGAGGAAGACCAGGCATAGGATCATGTTGACCTGGAGCCACAGCCGGAGGGAGCATAGGGGGACCAGGAGGGAGTGTTTGAGGACCCGGGAGAGGGCGGAGACCTGGAAGGTGATCAAGAGAAGGGGTACGACGGAGATCACGACAACGACGACGAGGTAGAGCCTGAAGCGGAGCCGGTGCCGGAGCAGGAGCAGGGAGATGACCTGGACCAGATGCTTGACGTTTTCGTCATGGAGGAACTAGCGAACAACACTGACAAGGAGCTTGACGAGGATATAGACAACGACTTTGGGGGATTCTTCGAGGAGGAGCCAAAAGTGATCGACATTTCAGACGGACCCCCAGTAGACTCTTATTCCGATTTCGGCTAGTATCAAGTCGTAGGACGGGTGCCTTAGGATAGGGGTAGTGTAGGCATTGGGATATTATTGCTTTATTTAGTTATTCTTTTAATTCTTGTGCTTGTTACTTTTAAGGTTCTAGTAGTTAATTCCCCTTTTTCTTGTTATTTCTGATCTTTCTTCTGACCCCTCTTAACCTCGTCAAAGGTCGTGAGGTGCTGGGACACTCGACCGGACTCGTGTGCAGACCTCTATTGCTAGGATTGCGGGTATCGCGAGACTCCTATAATTCAGGACGAATTCTTTGTAAGGAGGGGAGAATTGTGAAGCCCGACCCTTTAAAGCCCCAAACCGAAACCCGAACCCACCCTAAACCGCTACCCACCCGCGACAAAACTGACCCGGATCGCTCCCCATGCCCATGCCGAACCCTAACTCTTATTTTCTCCTAAAACCCTCGAGCCTAAGCAACCAAAAAGAAAGAAAGAAAGAGAGAATTGAAAGAGAGGAGTTGAGGAGGCCGTCGCCGAGAGAGAGAGAGAGAGAGAGAGAGAGAGAGAGAGAGAGAGA
>OVAN01005020.1:0-24415 GCA_900406275.1 Anastatica hierochuntica | reverse complement strand
CGTTGGTTCTGTCCACCCTTTTACAACAGCTGTCCATGCCATAGCATCAATTCCCCTTATGACAAATCTTATTCGTGACTTCCCAGACCCATAGTTAGTCCCATCAAGCATGATCTTTGAACTGGAAATCAACTCGTGGTAGTTCTCCATTTTTCCGCTGGATCTCACCTGTTATAAGATAAACTGGTGACTGCTCTGATACCAATTGAAAATGTAAGGACTACCACAGAAACGTTTTCACTACAGCAACAGATAGATTTCTCAAAACACACTCTGTATATTACTATAACTTTCTTTCAAAATCACCATACAAGTACTTTGAACAGAAAACAACAACAGAACTAATATCCTCTTATTCTGTTGTATCTAGCCTACAACCACTCAATAACCGAATACAAAGGTCATGAGTTCCTACCTCAAGACTTCGTACAAAAGTCAAAAATACTTCTCTGAGTTTTTCCTATAGAAAACGTGAAAGAGAGAAGAACAACAACTTATTCTTTTATATTGTTTTCAAGAAAACTAAACCCTAGAAACTAGATAAATACGAAATAAAACTACAATAATATTTCGTATTTATCTCCTTCTAAAAAATCTTCCAAAGAGAATATTCTTCAGTATTCTCCAGCAGATATGATTCTCCGAATCTTCCTTGTTCACCAAATCTTTGTTATCCTTATCCAGAATCCTGCTGTTGCTTCTGCTTCTGTCACATCTCCATTCGTCTGACTGTAACAAGTACTGTCACAGGTACTGTAACAGGTACTGTGACAGATCCTGCATCTTCAATATCACTTAAAAGTGAACATATATGCAAGTGCAAGAGGAGTAACAATATTGTAATATAATCTACCTTCACATGGTGTTTTAGAAACAAAGATCTTCACTGGCCAGAGCCGTTAATTTTTCCTTAATTTATAAGTGGAAGTGATTTCATTACAGATGCTTCGAATCCTATGTCAAACCGACGTCAATTCTCGAAATCAAACCGCCGCTTGGCTTAATTTTTTTTAAAAGGCTTATCTTTTAATCAAAATCTTGTAAGGAACAGCTCAATATTGTTATAAGTGTAAGATGTTTCGCAGCTTGATTTTATGTATGTTTATGTCATTTGGTTCGACCGTTACCATGATCATTTTAATAACTTAATTACTACTCACAAAATCAACGTGAGTGGTGTGTCACATTGTTAAATTTTTTTTTTCATCTAATTTTTTTTTTCAAACCCAAGTAAACATAAGAGGGTTCTTAAGGGTGAAGTTCTTAAGAGGGGTTCTTAGTTTTTAACAAAAGCTAAAAACCATCTTGTAAAGTTCTTAGCTAAGAGATGATCCTTAACTTTTGTAGTTAAAAACTAAAAACCCCTCTTAAGAATTCCATCCTTAAAAACCCCCATTAATCATGGTCTAAGAGCTAGTCATACCATAGATGAAATTCATAAATTCTGACTAATCTTATATCAGAATTTCATGAAGCAAATTTTGATTAACCGGAAACCGACAAAGATACATATAAACATAAGGAAAATTGTCAAAATAAATCTCAAACATTTAGAATTAGGCTAAAAACCCTCAATTTTAACACTAATAAATATCATATTTTTTCAAATTGTGCCGTTTTAGATTTGAAATATTAAAATTATTACCTCCCACTAAATCTTGAAACGACAATATATTGTAAACACGAAAATCCGAAGTTATGTTTTTTTACTGAAAACCTAAATTTGTAGTTTCTCAAATCACTTAGACATCTCTTACGACATTCACTAACTCTTCTTCATCTATTGCTCTCACTGTTTCCGCTCCCCCACTGCCTCCTCATGCCTCGCAATCTCCATCACCATTGCAACGATTCAACAACAACTTTCGTGGAAAAATGAAAAATCAAAACAGGGGACGGCGTTTTAATAATCCCAATGAAGGAATTCAATCATTTTCAAATACAATTAAAGATTATCTTACGCTATGCTCGAGTTTAGATTATATTATTTACTCTTTATTGATCATAAATATCTATTATAATATCTAGTTGTTTAGGTTACATAACAAATATTTATTAACATTGAAAAAATTCATTTGTAACACTGACAAAAAACACAAGCATGCGAAATCTTAAACAAAAGAAAACAAACACCAAAATCTGTAATCTATATATGATTTCCATAGGGCGTAGAAAACTATTCGTCAATGATTTAATAATCACATAATAGAGCATTGACATTATTATCACTAAACATAAAATGTGTAAGAAGGGTCATCGTAGTGAGCAACCATTGTATCGATGGTGACATGTGGGTCAACTTTTCTTACGTAGGCAAGTAGTGCCTTCTTGTCGTTCATCTGAGCTATATGTCGATGAGCCACCAGATTGGTACGACACATGCAACCATATCTCAGCCTTGTTTTCGATCCCTTTTGCTTTCTTCAGCACCTTGCTCGCTTCCGCGTAACCACTTGTGGTCCTTAGATGTTAATCCCATCTATGGTTGTAATAGGGTTTACATGTCGCTAACAACAACGAATCTATGTATATTTGGAATTTAAGAGTGAAACTAACGATAGAGGTTTATTCCATTTTTTTCAAAGTGTGTGTAGCACTTGTGTTTGTGTCTCATCTAGGAGAAATGTAAGTTAACTTAATTAGAAGGTCAATCGTAGATAGAATATGACAACATTACTGATTAAGTTTAGCTATTATATGAAAGTATATCGTCTTTGTTGTTGGGTCTTCTTCTTCTTTTATCGAACTTTCACACAATTTGCAATGTTGCATGAGATCCGACTTTATCCCTTATAACTTTTTCAATCACATATCAATGTTCATCTTTGTTCTCCTCAGGTTGAAAACCATATCAGTATTGCTTATTCGTAGCATTTGGTCCATTTTCCAACGTTAGTTAAGATTTTAAACATGGTTTTATGCAAACATATTGACCAAACCACTCTTACATGTTTTCATTTTTTCACTTTCATTGCTTGGTCTTTTTATATTTCTTCGTTTCTTTAGCGTGAATACAACATTACCATGTCTAGTATTATGTTTCTATAAAAATAATTTTAAAAAAAAACTACTGCATCAGTACGTGAGAGTAGGAAAACCCTTGTTTTTTCTTCTCTTTTATGGTTACAAACAAATCATAACCATGTTTAAAAAAAAGTATATTGTAAATTCTAAAAATGTAAATCAAACACATTTCATCATGCAAAAGCCAAAAGTGTAGAGAAAGATCATATAACACAATAGCATGGTAACAAATCAGACAATACTTGTGTAATACATGTGTACTTACTTAGTGTAGTGACCATTTTCAACATATTTTTGTGTATTTTAAATATATTATATTATCCCTAAAAGTATCATATCATCATATTAATCCACAACAACAAATTTTCAAACTTAAGAAACTTTTGAGATTAAGCAACTTATGCATTTTATATAGAAAAACTTAATCTTTATAATTAAAGTTATATGAACATAGAGAAATTGAGCTGCATCATATTCTCTTAGCAAACAACATCGTTTTCTCTCTTCTCTTCTCTAATCTAATCATCTTCTTGCTTCAAGTGGCTCAAACCATGACAATGATCGAGCGACCAACAACTTACTTGCAATGTCCCAGGTGATGGTGCTAAATATTTTATCTTATTCCACTATACATCAACTTCCGTGACATATACAAACGGAAACATTGCTGCATGTAAAGAACCAGAGGCAAAGAAAGAAGAAGAAACATCAAAAACACAATAACAAATTTGGCTTGAAACAGTTGAAGAACATTTTGAGATTACCTTGAGATAATCTGGTATGGTTCTTCCGGCATATGATGCAGGTATAACAAAATGCATCAAATCTCGATTATAAGCGTTATTCTTAGTAGATTATAAATCGGGTTTGACCTGATTGGAAGAGCTGTCGTTGGAGCTTGAGATCTGATCTCTATGCGGGTTTATGTTCAAATTTATGTCATCATTTCGTATATCGAATTTTTTAATTTAAATTTTTATATATTGAATTAATTATTTAATTATTTTACCATCAATTAAAATTTTGTTACTCAAATTTGATAAAAAAAAAAATATTTGAGAATTTAATCTGTCACAATTGTTGATTTTCGGTATGAAGTAGAATTATAATGGAACATGTTAAATATGGACTTCCAACTCAAAACCAATTGGCAATGAGTGGATTGGCCCATTTAACTTATATATTACTCAATGTTCACTTAAACTTCCGATGTGGGATCTTTTCTCCACACTTCCCCTCGAGATAATGGTTCTTTTAACCATTAATCTCGCGAATCCATCATGCCCCCTCCGAGATAATGCTCTTTTTCTAGCTATCTCAGCGGAATTGAGCCATCTTTGGGCCATCAATTAGTGGGGTGATCGGGTCATATTCCGGGCCAGATTAATGGGGCAGAGTGTGGACATGCTCCGATACCATGTTAAATGTGGGCTTCCAACTCAAAACCAATTGGCAATGAGTGGATTGACCCATTTAACTTATATATTACTCAATGTCCACTTAAACTTCCGAAGTGGGATCTTTTATCCACGTAACACATGATCATTAACTCAAATCAACTAATTAAAAGGGGTTATTCTAAGTCTTACAAGTCATCCACGTTGAATTTTTGGGAGGCTCTATTATATCATCACATCATCATACATTTATGTATTTTGAACATCAACTTAAATCGATCAGCCTCTAAAACTTTTGACATTCCCCTTTCACCTCCCTTCAACCTCTCCTTTCTCTTTTAATGACGATTAATTGAAACCCTAAATACTCTAAAATGAACAACTTAAACCTTTTTCGCCTTCTTTAATGTTTCATCTCCATCTTAGATGATTTAAAACTCTTCAAATAACAATTCTCCTTCTTTGTATCTCGATCATAATCAGCGACATCTTAAACTCACGGCATCGATTCGACATCGAGAATACGAGACGCTTACATCAACACATTGTATTCCGGAAGACCGCTGTTGACCGTCACAAAAGTTTAGCCAGCGGCAATTAATAGCTCTCGCTTCACAATACATAAATACAAAGACGCAAATTTATTCAAATCGTCAGGTAATCACCGAATAGCTCTCGATCTCCAGTCCGATACGGAGTTAACAAATTACAGGTATTATCTTTCTCTCCCATTTTATCAAAATTATACCTTCAGAACTTTTGATTAAAATTCTTCTGCTCTTAATGTAAATTGAATTGGTATCAGCTTATCTTATATACATAAATCCCTAGAGGAACAACCTGATTATTTGAGTTAGGGACTGATCAATTATATATTTTTATGAAGTCGTGAATTAGCAGAGAAAAAATTCCTTGAGTTTAATTTTTATTATCAATCAATGAGGTTATCTTCCTCGCTAACAAATGCATTTAATGACAGTAGATGTAAGAAATAGTGCATCTAATGATTGTAGTTGTAAGCAATCATTTCAAGTGCCTCTTATCTCTGATATGTATGTTGAAATGATTGTACTGTTAAATGATGTCTTACGATATGGGGGTTCAACTTTGGATTGTTTAAGAAGAAAGGATTCAAGCGATCATTTGTTCTGCTAAAATATTTTGTGGTTTTATATGGATCACACAATTTAGTTGTTTGCTTTTGAAGCAACTTCGGGAAAAAGATATTTTGTGGTTCAATGTAAAATGTTTGCAGCTCAAATGTCGTTTCATGTTTCCATGTCCCTTTCTAAGCAAGTAAATAATGTACCTGAGTATACAACACGTGGTGATGATACTTATGCATTGCTTAACATACCGGAAGCGGACTACTCCACCCCAAGATGAACTTGGTAATCTTTGTGAAGGAGAAAACATGCATTTCCTCTCATCTGCATTCAACTTTTTAACTGATCAAATTTAGGTTCATTAATGTTGTCCCTAAGTATGAGCTTCTTTCTTCAATCTCCTTAATTTATTTGTTTCTCTTTGTAACATAAAGGTAATCGCATGATTTCAACTTTCTGAAAGTGAACATTTTTTGTTGTTGTAGGTCATAGGAAACATGTACAAAGACGTCGAGATGTTGGAGTCGCATACTTGAGGTCCCTAATTTCTCTTTTTCTTTTACAAATACTATGTTGTGCACAATGAACATGAAAAAGGTTTTTTGAAGACATGTATGATAATAATATTTTAATAAGATTTATGAACTTCGTTGTCGGGAACGCCTGAATCAAAGCAAATCTGGTCTGACGGAGGCAAAGACATCGTCTTCTCTTTCTGATTCACCTTTGAAATTTTATTTCTATTGATGCATTCGTCTCTAAGGTATTTCTCCATTCACGTCATGATAATTAATTCTCCTCATTGTGTTACATGAAATATTGCGACCATGTAGATCTATTGATTTTTCCTATTTTCTTTGTTTAACTATATATGTTTCTTTCCCTTTGTAAAGGCAACGACATCACAATTTCTTTCTGAAGCTTCTTCTTCTTTTAGTACCATGTACATTTTTACCAAAACTAATGAATAGTCCCTGATATATGCCAACTTGGTTTAATTTTGGCTTTACATTTTGTGCTCAGGACGATTATGGGGTAGAAATGAAATGCTATTTGATGTTTCTCACAGATTGTTGTGATGCCTTTAATGGGATATATGAACGACACTAGAGCCATCGTCTTTGCTCCTGTCGACGACGCCATTCCTAATCTGGTTTCGACGACCAAATTCTCCAGTTATGCAACTATTTCCGGGTGACATGTAATCCATCAACTTCTCTTTGGAAATATTTTCAGAATTTGGCGTGTGAAGAATTGATTCTACAAACAGCTGTAAAAGGTTATGAGATCGAGCTTCCTTGGTCAGGTGACATTCCTTCTCAATGGAGTTCCACTCATCTACCCAAATCTCTATGTCAACCTATGGATTGTTGTTCATGGAGTTAGCCAGATGATTGCACCACAAGCCAATCAAGCTAAAGTAGGAAAATCATTCTCAGAGCCGAACGATGGATAAAATGAAGTTCATGAAGAGTACTCTTCTGGATTAGGTAACTATGGTCTTCACTTATTCTTCTCTTAAAAGAAAATAGTTTAATTGAGATAGATATATTGATATCAGTTCTTACACCATTCTTTTGATTCTTTGTTTCACTAACTTCATATCTCTTCAAAGTTTGAAAATGAAAAAAAAAGTTTTGATCTTTAGACTCTCTATTCATGTTACTACCTCCATATTGCCGTATGATATTTAGCAAAACCGATCCATGTCACAATTCCAACGGCTAAGATGACCCATCTGAGCAGGCCGTACTTGAATTGACTATATTCTTATTCTTCATAGTCTAGAAAATACACAAATGTTTAAATTTCATCAAAATCAATTTGGTGTTTTTCTAAAATAAAAGAGGTTAGATTTCATCAAACTTTTGAACTGGTAGATGATGATCTCGCAACGCCCCCAAATGATTGCGAGCCAAATCCATGTTTAAAAATAACGTGTTTATAGGCAAAAAAAAAGAGAGATTCAGATACACTATTCTCCTTTTATGTACATAAGCAATAATCTCTATTTTGGCACTTCATATTATATTTATGTAAAAACAATTTAAAAATCAAAATAAAGACGGATGAAAAATTTTAAAAATTAAACATTCTTTTAGAATATGCAAAGAAAGTTATGAAACCAATAAAAACGTCAAGTTTTGTAAGGAAAAACAAAATAGTTTGTATATATGAGATTTTTTTGAAACACAATGATACTGTTAATGTAATTTTATTATTACACAATAAAATTGTGTTTCAAAAAAAACTATATTCAAAAATATAAAAAGATTATTTTAGAGGTGGTTGTACTGATTTTATCAAACATGCTAATATTATAACGGTGATTCGTAATGATATGAAAGAAAGATATATAGGTGATTATATTTAAAAGGAATAGATAGCTAAATAAATTTATCATCAAGTTGAGAGAGTAAACAAATCTTTTAAGTTGTCCGAAAAAATAAAAAGATGTTTTACAGAAAGAAACTCTTATAGATTTGTGATAACCAATATAAGTATTTTAAAACATATTTTACAAAAATATAAATTAGAAAATTTTGTTTCGTATAATAATTTTTTAATAATGCATTTAAATTATAAAGATGTATTAAAATAAAAGATTATGAAATTCTAAATAGACATAAAAAATAGAACAATTGTATTTTAATGTAATATATTTGTGTATTTGTTAATACGTAATACATATAACTGAGTGTACTGCCAATATTTTGGGTTATATTTAAAAAATATTGTTGTAAGTTCACTCTCTTTCAAATATTTCAAATATATAGTTTAGCCGAATTAATGTCGTCGCTATAAATTTAGAAGCAAAATGACATTGATATTTCCCACTCGATAATATTTTACTGAATTATTCTTGAATATTAATTTAATTAAAATTGTATAAAATTATAAATAGAAGTAAAAATCTTGATCAAATACAAATACTGCTAATAACATGTAATTTCAAATTACAAACCTAAGTATTCTTTTAAAAAGAAAATGCAGTGAATTGTAAAAAAGCTCCCACTTACGGAGAGTAATAATTTTCCCCCTAAAAATGGAAGGTCCGATGATAACTCTAACTATATAAACAAAATATGTAACACATAATCCGCGCGTAGCGCGGACATTCCCCTAGTATCTTTTAAAAAATGATTATTCGGTTTGATGCAACAGCAAATAGTTCTTATAATGCTTTTTCAGTTCTTATATTTTTTCAGCTAATAATGTTCTAACACGTTTTCAATAAATTTCAGATTTCGGAATTTGGAAATTGAAATCATCTAATTTTACAAATAAGAGTTTGCATCTCCAAACAAACACCAATATTCTTTTTTTTGTCAGAAAATACCAATACTCTAATTAAGCAGAATAACAAACAACCACAATCTAATCATTTAAATGATTCTGTCAGCTTTGAGTAATATAAAAGACGTCAATTATCTTTTTCATAACTATGGTATTACCACAAACTTAATTTCTTGTTTCTAGAATTATAACATTGTGTTGTCGCATGATTAATTCTAGAACATGATATATCTCTATGAGTTTTTAATGGTGTATTGTTTCCAGGTCGACCATGTTTAGATTTTTGGAATGAGTATGCAAAAAGTTTCAAATCTTATCAACCAAGTTAAATATTTCTCTCGAATTTTGGCATCATAAACTTAGAATAATAGTTAAGAGTATTGTTAAATATATATACCCCTTTCTCCTATGTCTTTTATTCTTCTTCATGTTGATAATTTTGTTCTTCATGTATCTATATTTGTAAGAGCATTTATTTCACAACTTCCAAACATAAGTAATCTACATCCTTGTTGTAATATCCACGCTAACACGTTATAAAAAAGCAATTGAAAATATTTATCATTATTATAGTGAACAATATATCATGAAAAATCTGAGAAGAGTATAAGATTTATACCCAAGACATTTTCTTTTTGGAAGTGCTCATGTTTATTGGGCAAAGAGTTCACTTATTGGCTTCCAATAAAGGCGACTCAAGCTGTCCCTCCTTGGCTCCTATGAGTTTAAACATCAAGAAATATTAAGCCATGATCCATCTTTCTTTCTTTTTTGATATAATCCGTCTAGTTTGTTATAATGAGAAGATTTGTTCAACTTAAAGAGAGAAAAATTTCTGCCATAGAATCGTTTTCGACCATTTTGCGCTCTATATTGAGATACAAGTTTATTGGCCTCCTCATTTTACATAGCAATGTCTCTACTAATGAAAATACTTTGTAGAACTTTGACGATTTTGATAGAGACATAAAGCAAAATCTGGATGAAGTAACTGAAGAGCATAACCGTAACGAGAAAATCGTAAATAGCTGTCACTGGAGTTCTTTCTGGGACAAAGAAGTTTTCTGCATATTTCTTTCGAAAATACCATCTCTTTTTTCTTCCTCCAATTCTCACTTTATCCTCTTTCTCTCAATACTGAAGACGATCGAGCCGATAAACTACATAACGCCGAACATCACGTAGATTATTTTAATATATGTAACATGTCATGTAAAACTCAAAACAGAGTATCATTTAGAGCACATCATATAAAACAAAAGAGATGAGAAGCTGCTTACTTCCAAGGCATTAGTTCCTTTGTAAGATCACCCAACGTTTTCTCTCCTGAAGCAATCAAAAGTTTAAATTCCTAACCAAAAGAAAATAGCTTCTGCCAAATGTATCTTCCACTAATAGAGCAACGAACAAACCTTTTTGTAACTGGGAAGAAGATCTCAAATGCTCTTCCTGGAAAAAAAATTTGAGTAAGAGGTTAGCAGAGAAGAGACAATTATAATCTAAAGTAGTGCAACTTAGGAATTTACTTGTAAATTGTAAGTGAAAATGAGGGGAGGCATGAAGTCATTTTGACCCTGCAAGTCAACAATGAATAAAAAAACAATCATACTAAATGTGTATATTATTATCATGTCTACGATGTATACAAACCTCTGTGTAGTCCTTCTTGAGGTCTTAGCTTTGTAGAAGACATTGTTGGTGTTGTCGAGAATGGCGAGAGTTCAGATTTGAAAGAAGTCATCCATGACAATGTCGAGTGGAAGCTTTCTGTAAGGGATGGATACGTAATCGGTGAAGGTTTGGTTGGTGGAGTCCGATTTATGTAGGTGAGCTTGGTCATGGCGTCGTTGATGAAAGAGGATATAGTGAGACGATTGGGTAAATGAGGAATAGTTTTTATCATTCAATAGAGGTGTAACACTAGAAGAGTGGGTATAGTGGGGTATTTAAGGCAGAATAGGAAGAGAGACAGTCAGATCTAGGGTTCTTCTTCGAAATGAAAGAGGCGACATAGTTGGAGGTGACAAACAAATAGGCCATGTAAGGTGAGATGTTGTGGGTAGGTCGACATTAAGTTGTGGGTTTGTGGGCCAGATGGGTGAGTGAACTCCACGTTGTTTCTTTGTGGAGGAACTTAAACGATAGGGCTTCTGTTACATCAAGCGGCGAGGCATGCAACTGACGTTGCGGAAAGAAAAGCTTTTGGTAGGGTCGTACATGGACATCATGAGAAGGCAACATTAGTTTCTTTTAATTAGTTAGATTTAGAGTGTACGCTTCTCTTTGTCATCAAACTTATGCACCCACGACTTCATGTTTTTCTTGTGTTATTCTCCACATAAAACAATATGAAAGTCTCTATAAATGCAATTCCTCTTTCTATGGTTCTCCATATAAATAACCATATATAAATTATCAATTTTGGGATTTTTTAATTTAATTACATGTTCCTTAAAAATTAACTGTAACATCCCTAAACTCAAATAAAGTTTAACTTTAAAGACCATAAATTAGGAGACAAAAGCCCTAACTTTCTTTTGAAAAAAATCCCAAATTAGGTGATCTCTAAAGTTCACCTCCTTCTCCTTTCTCTATATAAGGAGCTTCAGCCCCTTCCTATTTTCTGTCAGCAGAACAAAGTAGTGTTTTGTTAAGGGACAATTTTTCGTTGAATAATATGATGACCAGCCGCCATCCGCCGTCGTCAGCGAGTCCGCACGAGTTTCCGGCGAGTCCGGACGAGCTTCCGGCGAGTACGGACGAGTTTTCGGCGAGTAAGGACGAGCTTCCGGCGAGTCCGGACGAGCTTCCGGCGAGTTCGGACGAGCTTCCGGCAAGTTCGGGCGAGTTCTCCGAATGGGAGAGTTTCTGATGAGTCGAGCGAGGTTTACAGTGGGTTTCAGGAGAGTTCTCCGCATGGGAGAGTTTCCGATGAGTCGAGCGAGGTTTACAGTGGGTTTCAGGAGAGTGTTGGCAAGTTTACCGTCTCACTTTCTTTGAGGACTAGTCCAGCTTTAGGAAGTTTAGAACTACCGCATTTGAGGCAAATGTGAGGGTTGTTTTCACGTTTGCATCCTGAACGTCTTTTCTTCATTTCCATATCATAGTCTAGGGCTAAACCGCATGTTCTCATGTGTTTAAAATTTGTATAACAGCAGGGCACTTTCTTTCTCTTTTTTTTATTTTATGTTGCTTGTTAACTTGCTATCATTTCTCATAAGCATTCACATATATGTATATTTCGTAAACCTATTAAGATGATAGAGAAAAAGACATTATGTGAAGTTAAGAATGCTTACTGTAATTAGTGTGTGTTGTTGTAGTTTGAATTGTGTGCGTCATTGAGCGCAATAATGCACTTGATGTGCTGAGTGCAAAAGGACATGGTTTCGGAAAAAAATAGTGCACTTTAGGTGCTAAGGTCCAATTCAGTTGTATGAAAGCAATAGTGCACTTAACGTGTTGAGGTATAATTTGGTTGTATGAACGCAATAAAGCATTTGTGGTGCTGAAATACAGCTTGGTTGTGTGGAGGCGATAGTTCATTTGAGGTGTTGAGGTTCATTCAGTTTCTTGTTTGTGTTATATTGTTTATGCATGTGTTTTGGGTCCAAAATTGTTTGGTTGTGTAGTTGAGTCGTTTTATTGATATCATGGATCAATAAGACCTTCGATGAGTGACTCTTTGTTGGGAGCGGTTTTTGCAAAACTGATAGCTCAGGTTTTCACCCAAGAAATCACCACAAGCGTATGGTTAAGCACGTTGTAATGGTTCGAGATCAAATCCACAGAGACCAAAAATCACACGAAAAACTATAAATCAAACGCGAGCTAAGACAAAAAAGAAGAGTTGGTTGAGATATGCTAAAGTCGAAATAAGAAAACAAAGAACAAGTAAACAAGTTAGTTTGTAATCAATCAGAGAAAAATTTTGGCACAAGATGTTCTCAAAGAATTCATTTCATCAAGTTTGCAGATTTGTTAATGGGGAAAACGGTTAAGAACCATCTAGAACTCATTTAACTAAATTATGATTAACCTACTTCCATAGCGTTAACATCTATTTTTAAGGATCCTAAACACTAACCGCTGTTGAGTTTTGAATCTTAAACATGCATTCTAAACATGATTGATTTGTTCACAAATTTTTTAAACATCAACTTTCGTTGGTCTAAAAAATTTACTCACTTAACATTCATTGAGGAATTTCATCGAATACTTTTGGTACGTGAAATAACCTAAAATCATAAACTAGATGATCAAGATATTTTAATCCTTAAAAACAATGCTAAGCGAAGATCAATTGATAATTCCCCAGTTTAACAACCTAACCATCACTGAATAATGAAATCCCTTTGTGAGAAATCCTAAATTCAACTATAGAACTACTCACACATAGCGATTGAAACAACACAAGATGAAATCAAGAGAGACATGTTGTATTAAATCAAAAGCAAAGAGTAAAGGCTTCAGAATTCTTTTCGAAAGAGTACAGATTGGAATTCATCTCCCTTAGGTTACAAAACTCTCTAGTTGCTCAAAAACTCAGAAAATAGCATAATGAAAACATCAAAAACGAGTATGAGTGATTTAACATGTATTTGGTTCTTTGATTCTTCAAATTTGGTTCAAATTAAGTCGGTATGATCAGGTCGTGACAAGGATTGTCCATGACAAGGATCGGTCGATCCTTGTCACTCTGCCCATAAATCATCATTTTGTAAAATGACAAGGATCTGACGCTCCAATGGCAAGGATCTGTCGTTCCTTGCCATTATGTCCACGTCCGTGAAATCTTCAACGCGCAAACTTTAAAACTTCTCAAATGATGACAAAACGCGTTATTTTCTGTACTAATACCTATAACCTGAAAAATACAACAAAGAACACAAAACGACTCCAAAAAGAACCAAATGCTATATCAAATTACATTTTCTCGGAGAAAAATAAAAACGCAATGCAAATACATCATTATGTTAAGCTTAAATTTATAAACCAAATCCAAACTTCCCAAATCCGCAAGAGAACAGTTGTTCGGTTATAATATAATAGGTTATCATCTAAGTATTGAATGAACTAAACCTAGATACTAAACAAAGAGAATGCACTAGGATACTAAGTCTAGGGAATTCGATTAAGGTTGGGATGTCACGATTCACAACTTATCCTACGCATAAATACAAGAAATCATAAGTAGAGTGCATGATGAAAGGCTTAATCATAAACAGAAATAAGTAAAAGCGATAGAGAAACAAACTTTCACTTCTAGCAATAATAAAAATCGAATCTTGACACATAACAATTGGTTTGGGATCGACTTAGAACTATAATGGATCTATCTCGGCTTTATTAAACATTGAAGTTATTCCTAGACCAAAGATACCTTCATAATCGATCTATCTACTCTCATGGTGAGCATTTATTCACCTATGCATACTACTAGACTCAACTCTTGCATTTAGTCTATCTAAGTAACCAAGTCATAGTGATCCACTAGTCTTTCTAGCCACTTAACACCTACAATACTCTATTCTCATGAGGCATGATGAAAAGCATAGGTTTTGTTCTCTCAAGTATTTCCTCGAACAGTTATTAGGTACATGCAAGCATGAATCTTTTACAATGAACCAAACAAAATTAGTAGGATTCTATGTCAAAATCTAGCCTAATGTCCAATATATTCTTATTCTAACCCTAACCTACTACATCTCAAGATCCTAAAGAAATCTACTCACTAAGATCTATGGAAATCCAAAGACAAAGGTTGGGTCTTTGTGCTCCCATAATCTTAGTAACAAAGAAAGTGTTGGGGTCAAAAACGAGAGCATCGAAATCGACACCCAAAATTCCCGAATAACTCCCAAGAGATATCAAGATACGAGTTTCAAGGCGATAGGAAATCGCATCGTTTCGGAGATACGAGCAAGGTCTGGTCGCCAATGGGCGACTAGATTCTCTCCGAAAGTTTAGTCGCCCATGGGCGACTAGACACAGACCACGTTTAGTCGCCCATCGGCAACTAGACTCTCATGAAAGTCTAGTCGTCCATGGGCGACTACGTCTAGTCGCCAATGGGCGACTAGACACGAATCACATCTAGTCGCCCATGGGTGACTAGACACGGACCACGTCAGTCTCCCATGGGCGACTAGACCTTCGACAACGTCTAGTCGCCCACGGTTGACTAGACAACGTCTTCTCGATCAACTTCTCCCTCGAATCTCGGTTCGATTGTCTCTTGTTTCGTCTCGATTCGAGTCTTCGTTGAAGTTTCGCGACAATAATCGTAAAGACTTGTACTTTTCGTAAAAACTTTGTATCGATCGTATAAAACGATAACAGTTAACTCGAACACCGACATTGTCTTAACTTTATGATCATTCTTACCATTTCGCGTAACCGTCACCACGTAGTCGTACGAAGAGCGATTTCTCCGAAAGAAATTGAAAAAATCACTTGGTTGTTAAACGGCCCAGGAAGGCCCAAAACGCGACAAAAGTCCACTTACGATTTTGGAACGAGAACGGGCCCAACTGCCTTAACGATTTATCCAAGTTCCGCAAAAGATAAAAGAAAACTACGATAAAGTCAAAGTCTGAAGATAAATATGGAAAACTCGTGAAGATAAGGAATATTCTTGAAAAATGGATTATTTCCGCGGAAGGATATGTTCAAATCTATGGTGGAAAAGGAAACGAGATAAGCTTACTTTTGATCTATTATTGTTTGGCTTAATAGAAATCTGGGACCTCAAGGAAAGTTAGGGTTTCCCGGGTTTCCTCCGAATACGAATATCGACAGTGAGAATTTCGGTTCCCACAGTTTGGCGCTAGAAGGAGGGGTGACTTGGATTCTTTCACGCCATATCACAGATCAATCAAGAAACGATATGTCCAGACTAAACGACGATGTTGTTATCTCCTTCGACGATAGAGAAACGGTCGATCAAGCCAACCCTCGCAAGGATATGCTTGTTATCGAATTAACAAGTCAAAATATCGATGTCGCGAGAATATTAGTCGACACTGGCTGTTTGGCTGATATTATTTTTAAAAATACTCTCTAGAGGATAGAAATCAAACTCTCCGAAATCACAGGAAGTCCGAGCCTGGTGATAGGCCTCTCGGGAGAAACTACTATGACCCTCGGCTCAATTAACCTTACAGTTAAAGCCAGGAGCGTAGCAAAAATCGTGGAGTTCTTAGTTATAGATCGCCCTGCTTCATACAATGCGATCGTGGGCGTTCCGTGGCTGAACTCCATGCAAGTCGTACCATCTACGTATCACTACTGTCTCAAATTCCCAACCTCATTCGGAATCGAAACAATCCAAGGAGACCATAACATATCACAGGTTTGTTTCGCTGCTGAACTAAAATGTAAAAACGCAACGGCGAAAGCTTTCCTTCGAAAGACAAAGAAAAAAGATTATGTTGAAGATGCCTCGGAATAAGATCAAACTGAGATCTTCTGGCAGTTACGGAAAGCCGAAACCACGGAAGAGAAGCAAGAACCAACTTTCGAGCCCATCGTCTCGGTATGTCTCGACGAAAAGTTCCCTGAGCGCTGCATCGAAATCGGCGCTTATCTCTGCGATCTCATAAAAACACGACTTATAGCTTTCTTAAAAGAGAACTTGCGCACATTCGCTTGGAAAGCAGAAGACATGCCAGGAATTGACATCAATGTGACATGCCACGAGCTCAACGTAGATCCAACTTACAATCCTTTCAAACAGACGAGGCAAAAATTGGGACCAGAACGCGCTACCGCGGTTAATGATGAAATCAAAAAACTCCTAAAAGTCGGATCTATAATAGAAGTTAGATATCCAGACTGGCTCGCCAATCCCGTTGTGGTCAAGAAGAAAAAAGAAAATGGCGAGTCTACGTTGATTTCACTGACCTCAATAAGGCATGCCTGAAGGACAGCTTTCTGTTGCCACACATTGATCGCCTGGTAGAAGCCACGGCGGGAAACAAGCTCTTGTTATTCATGGATGCTTTCTCGGGATACAATCAGATCATGATTAATCTTGACAATCGTGAAAAAATTGTGTTCATCACCGATCGCGACATGTATTGTTACAAGGTAATGCCTTTCGACCTCAAGAACGTTGGGGAAACTTATGAAAGACTCGTCGATCGTATGTTCTCCGAGCAGCTTGGGAAGTCTATGGAGTTATACATTGATGATATGCTCCTAAAATCTCTTGAGGAGCAAAACCATGTCACCGATATACAAAAATGTTTCGAGAAACTAAACCTGCATAATATAAAGCTCAACCCAGCGATATGCAGGTTCGCTGTGGCATCAAGAGAATTTCTCGGATATCTAGTCACGTATCGAGGGATCGAGGCTAAGCCAAAACAAATCAATGTGTTGGTCGAGATGGCCTCTCCGAAAAACAAGCGAGAAGTCTAGAGACTAACCGGGAGAGTCGCTGCATTCAATCGCTTCATATCGCGGTCAACGGACAAGTGTCTCCCTTTTTACGACATTCTGAAAGGGAACAAAAAATTCGAATGGTCCGAGCAATTCGAAAAAGCTTTCCAACAGTTAAAACATTACTTGACAACACCTCCAGTTCTCGCGAAGCCTATTGTCGAAGAGCCCCTGCTCTTGTATATCGCGGTATCAGCAACAGCTGTAAGCGGCGTTCTCATCAGAGAAGAATACGGCGAATAGAAGCCAGTTTTTTATGTAAGTAAAACCTTGTTAGACGCTGAAACGCGATATCCGCTGATGGAAAAACTGGCGTTCGCCGTCGTAATATCAGCTCGAAAACTAAGACGATACTTCCAATCGCACACGATCATCATACTCACTTCATTCTCGCTACGGACAATTTTGCACAGACCCAGTCAGTCGGGACGATTAGCAAAGTGGGCAATCGAGTTAAGCGAATACGACGTCGAGTACCGAACAAAGACTTGTGTAAAGTCACAGGTACTTGCAGATTTCTTGGTAGAGCTCCCTACGGAAAACACGGCAAAGCATGAACCGGACGCAATTTGGACCCTTCATGTCGATAGATCCTCGTCCAGGCAAGGTTCGAGAATCGGAATTCGGCTCACTTCACCAACTGGCAAAGTACTGGAATAATCATTCTGATTGATGTTTCACGCTTCAAACAACGAAGCCGAATACAAAGCACTCATTGCCGAATTACGATTGGCCCGGGGACTGAAAATACGCAATACTCACGTGTACTGCGACTCTCAACTCGTCACGAACCAATTCAGCGGCGAATACGAAGCCAGAGACGAAAAGATGGAGTCATATTTGAAACTCGTTCAAAATCTCACCCAGTACTTTAACCAATTCACTCTCACGCAAATTCCTCACTCGGAAAACACGAAGGTCGATGCATTGGCGGCCTTAGCATCAAGCTCGGACCTGACTCTTAGGCGTGTAATCCCCGTGGAATTCATCAAACACTCGAGCATCGGTCCTCCAATTGTCGCAAATCTAATTCAAAACACAAGACGAGGACGTCGACGAAGCTAACACTCGGATTGGACAAAACTCGGAACAATCCAAATACGGTTGTAATACGCTGTGGTTAGAAACAATTCGAGCATACATAGGCGAAGGAGCGCTCTCTGCCAAGAAATGGGCAGCCCAAAAGGTTAAAATCCTGGTCGTCCGATATGTATTAGTGGACGGGAAAGTCTACAAATGGAGATTCTCTGGGCCACTTATGACATGCGTAGAAGGAAGCGAATCACGGAGAATCATGGAAGAAGTCCACTCTGGATCTTGCGGAAATCATACTGGTGGGAGATCCCTCGCAATCAAAATCAAGCGCCACGACTTTATTGGCCGACAATGGTCAAGGATTGCGAGAAATTGGCACGCAAATGCGAAAAATGCCAAAGGCATGCGCCAACAATCCACCAGCCTGCGGAGCTTCTTTCCTCTATTTTAGCACCATACCCATTCATGCGATGGTCAATGGATATCATCGGTCCTATGCATAAATCTAAACAGAAACGCTTCCTGCTAGTCTTGACCGACTTCTTCTATAAATGGGTCGGAGCAGACTCATACGCTAGCATCAAAGACGCCCAATTTGAAAGTTTCGTGTGGAAGAACATTATATGCAGACACGGTGTCCCATATGAAATCGTAACGGAAAACGGATCCGAGTTCATTTCAACAAGATTCAAGGCGTTTTGCGAAAAATGGAAGATACGGCTGACTAAATACACCCCAAGGTATCCGCAAGGCAACGGGTAAGCAGAAACAATTAACAAGACCATCATAGACGGACTCAAAAAACGTCTGGACGCTAAAAAGGGTCGATGGGTAGAAGAACTCGAAGGAGTCCTTTGGTCGCACAGTACAACTCTGAGAAGAGCAACGGGAGAAACTCCTTTCACCTTTGTATACGGGACAGAATGAATTATTCCGACGGAAGTCAAATTCCTCGGGATACGCAGGAGACTACTCCCCGGACGAGAAGATGTTAACAGTCTAATGCTGCTAGATGATCTCGACCTCATCAACGAGCGTTGAGACTAGGCCCTCATACGAATCCAAAACGACCAACAAGTAGCGGCAAAGTACTACAACTCAAACGTACGCAGGCGCAGGTTCAAGGAAGGCGATCTAGTTCTACGCAAAGTTTTCCAAAATACCGCAGAACGAAACGCGGGGAAACTCGGAGCAAACTGGGAAGGACGATACAAGGTCATAAAAGTATTCCAACCAGGAGCATATGAAATTGCACAATGCTGGACGTCAAAATTCCTAGGACCTGGAATGCAATGCATCTCAAAAAGTACTATCACTAAACAACAACGTTAACAATAAATTGAACTACGAGATGGTTTGATCCTCGAGAAGGGGTACATAGGCAATTCGTCGAAAGACGATTTCAGTCGTCCCCTGCTCTAACAAAAAAGGGGGGAGCGGGTACGTATACACATACGCGTATACTCCCAAAACTCGAAACATCCGCATTCTCAAGCCCGATATTTTTAAAATGCAGCCTATGCTCACCAAATACGCCCCATCAAACGTTTCAAGCCCGTAGACGCTTCAAGAGCGTAGCACGACATGCAAAAGAAAAACCAATCTTCAACATCGCGATACGTCGTAGACGCTTGAAGAACCGTTTTTCGACAACACACCTTCCTCGGTAAAATACAAATCACTCGCAAACACTTACAAAAGGTAATATCTACCGATAAGTTTGTTGCTGATCACAACAAACTCCCAACATCCTAAACAGACTAAGCCATCTCATAGAGATAGCTCTCATACATCTGACTAGGATAATAGCGCTATAAAAGAAATCCGAAAATTTTGGTCAGCACTTCCAGAAGACTTAGAAATTGTCTTGGGAGAGATGCTCGGTTCCTGATTGATGCAAGTCATATAAGCCGAGAACTTATCGCATATTTCAATATCGAGACGAAACCAGGTCGAAATCAAAAACAGAAAACGTGAGCCGGAGTTAGTCACCGCACACCCTAAAACCGAGAGTAAACCTATGTCTTGCCCTAAACCCAGCACACTGGTCTCAAACATCTCATGGCATAGTATCTAACCAATACGAGATCCCAAAACTTGTCTCTTTGTCTATATGTGCATGTTTATACGAATCCGGAAGACTAAGTCTCTCGAAAACTCGCACCCGAAACAAACAACGAATATAGCGATCCCTCAAGGAACGAATATGTGATGACAACTCATAGCCTGCCTCCACGTACGCAGCATTACTCACACATCATCATATCAAAATAGAAAATACCATTCATTGATGCAAAACCGCAAAGCGGTAGGGGATTCATAGCCACATCCGGCTAGTCCCGAAACATAAAAAAAAAATAGCAAAAACAAAAAACGGCCACATCTAAACGGAACAAACCATAACAAACACAAAGGCCCCAAATGGGTATGCCGCCTCACTCATCATCCACGGGAAGGACCGCGTCCTCACCCGCTACATCACCAGAGTTCTGAGCAACATCATCTCCTCCTCCTTCCTCGATGTCGTCAAGCTCGATGCCCGCAGGATCCTGCCTCTTAGGGTTATCGGAAAACGGTGGAAGGGCACATTTAGATTTCAGAGCCGTAAACATAGAACTGAAGTCCCCCTCAGCGGCCTCCAGCTCTGCTTGGCGATCGGACAGCTTGGACTCTTTGGCCTGCCGAGACATGGACTCCTCGTCAAAAAACATCTGAATCATGCTTATTGCTCCCTCGATAATCGCCAGGGCGAGATCCCTATTGTGGATGTCCATCAATGAATCCAGAGAGCTCGCAATCTTAGCGAAACGAGTCCGAGAATCGGCGTATAGAGCGGCCCTCGACTCAGCCACGGCCTCTGCAATCCCACGACTCGATGAGCTTTCCTCACGTTGCATCCGACGCCGCAGGCGATGCAACTCCGAGGCTTTAGCCTTCCTATTCGTCTTCTCTTTAAGAAACAAGCTCGTCGTCTTCCCGAGATCTCTCTCGAGCTCGCCAATCCGAGTCTCCAATCGAGATACCTCAAGGGAATGGGCATCCTCGATACCCTCCAATTTCCTCTCAAACCGTGATAACTGGTCCTTCGATTCAACAAGCTCTTTCTTAAGACGATTGACCTCTGACCCACAATCATTAAGCATTCCGTCAATCAAAGATATGAACTGCGCGAAAGAGAGAGTAAGACAAAAAAAATCTAACGCAGTGAGAAAAGAGCCACAGAACGAACCTTGGCACGATGCTGTGACCGTGCGCTCGGGCCAGAAGCTCCTAGGGGCGAAGGTTCGATCTCGACCCCTCTGACACACCTCTTCTTCTTAGCCACCTTCGTGCTGGCACAAGCCCTCTTACGCCCCTCCAAAGCAACAGTGGGAGTGGCGTCAGAAGTACGTAGGCCTAGGATGAACTCTCGCCTGACCGGGGGAGGAGGCATCGACTCAGGCCCCTGCTCTGAATCGCTAACAAGAACAGGAGTCGTCGAGGAACCCGTTGGCTGGATCGTCCCATCTTCTGGAACGATCGGAGAAGGAGGTGGCGGCACGAATGCGGGAACTAGTGGCGCTGTCGGGATCGGAGAACCCACCAGGGGAACACTAGCAATGTCCCCCACCTCGATCTCTCGACGAGACAGATCAGCTCGAAAGGCCAAGTATTCGGCCATGTGCGTCGGGATAGCTTCACGAGTCGGGAAACTCGAAAGGTTCTCCAAAGGGGCGACATCCACCTCAGAGCCACTGTCTTTCTTTCCATCACAAGGGCAAGTCATGTTGTCTCGGCAGAGCTCTCAAATAAAAAGTTTGAAGAAGTGAGGAATGAATGAGGATAGAATGACGAATGGGAGAGGGGGTCCAATATTTATAAGGATTTCTACGCAATAAAATAATTGATAAAATTTGTCTTCGCAATCATCTCGGCAGTAGATTCCTATTAAAACCCACAAATCGCCCGCAAGAGTCGCAAGCGAAACTTGTGAGCTGGAGGGCTAACTGTTGGGGTCTAAAACGACAACATCGAAATCAACATCCAAGATTCCTGAGTAACTCCCAAGAGGTATCGAGATACGAGTTTCGAGGCGATAAGAAATTGCCGTAAACATTGGGTAATCGGATCGTTTCGGAGATACGAGCAAGGTCTGGTCGCCAGTGGGCGACTAGATTCTCTCCTAAAGTCTAGTCGCCCATGGGTGACTAGACGCGGACCACATCTAATCGCCCATGGTTGACTAGACCACGTCTTCTCGATCAACTTCTCCCTCGAGTCTCGGTTCAATTGTCTCTTATTTCGTCTCGACTAGAATCTTCGTTGAAGTTTCGCGGCAATAATCGTAAAGACTTGTACTTTTCGTAAAAACTTTGTGTTGATCGTATAAAATGATAACGGTTAACTCGAACACCGACATTGTCTTAACTATACGATCGGTCTTACCATTTCGCGAAACCGTCACCGCTAAGTCGTACGAAGAACGATTTCTCCGAAAGAAATCTTAAAAATCACTTAGATGTTAAACGGCCCAGGAAGGCCCAAAACGTGACAAAAGTCCACTTACGATTTTGGAGTGAGAACAGACCCAACTGCGTTAACGATTTACCCGAGTTCCGTGAAAGATAAAAGGAAAATACGATAAAGTCAAAGTCTGAAGATAAATATGGAAAACTCGTGAAGATAAGGAATATTCTCGAAAAATGGAATATTTCTGCGGAATGATATGTTCAAATCTAGGGCGGAAAAGGAAACGAGATCAGCTTACGAAGGCATATAAAAGAGGGGCTAAAGAGAACGAGTGGGACACACAGAAATTTCTTCACAATTCATACTTAGAGCTTTAGGTTTATTTTCGGTTTTGCTAGCGAGTTGCATCTCAATTAGGTTTATAAGTCTTACGCCTTTAGAACTAGGATACTCGCCAATAGCTCTCGCGGCCACGGCTTATCACATGTTGTAATGCTTAATGCAGATTCGAAATAAGATCTTTATTGCATTATTTTCATTCGATTCTCTTTTACTTTTATTTCGTCGTCTGTTTTCTTCGTACTTTTGATATATCGTTGTTTGGCTTAGCAGAAATTTGGGACCTCAAGGAAAGTCAGAGTTTCCTGGCTTTCCTTTGAATACGATAATCGACAATGCGAATTTTGGTTCCCACATAAAGTAAAGAGATTCAAAATGTTTACAAAGTTATGATTTTGATCAAAGTAGCAAAGAAATCTAAAAGTTCTTAGAAATTCATAAAAGAGACTAAACACAAATCACACTTATGTTCTTTGAGGGTTTAGGAGGCTATTTATACAAATGGGGAAGTGAAAGTGTTGCTCTAATGACAAATGAGTCAAAATGTGGCGAGCCATTGCTTATTTGTTTCCTACCATAAACCATGTACTAAATGCTAGCTTGCTTTTCCAGATTTCTTGTTTTACAGCCCACCATCGAGTATATGTTGCATACCATCGACCAACATGCTCGATGGTGGGCTGCACTGATATGGTCGATGGTGGGTTGCATTGATAGCATGCTAGCTTCTTCTTGCTCCATTCCTTGGTCTTTTCCTCCTATCTTGTCCGACAGCTTTTCTCCATTCTTCATCTTAATTTTTTTTCATTAATCTATCTAGAATCCATCTTCCAAGCAATCCATTTAGCTTCTCCGAAGGTCATACTTACATATGCAAAGAAATGCGATGCAAAGAGAGAAAATCCCGAAACTAGATTCAAACTCTAAAGTATATGGATTCTAGAAGTAAAACGCATTAAATACAACATAAATGCAATGAAAACATAAACAATCTGAAGCTAAATTATATTATTCTCATAATATAACGTGAAACAATGGTTTGTTTACAATTGGCGCCAGGACCAAGCTATGTCCTTGGCGCCAGTTGGCGCTGAGGAGCGGATAACGTTCAGTCGTAGTCCTTTGACTGAACCACGTCCTTTCCGATCGTCATTTCCTTCGAATCGTTGCTTGATCATCTCTAGTTTCGTCTCAATTAGAATTCCCGTCAAACCCTCGTAATGACAATTGTGAGGATTCATCTTCTCCGTAAGATTTCGTATTGATCGTGTAAAAACGATGATGGTTAACTTAATCACTGGAAGAGTCTAAACTATACGATCA
>OVAN01005019.1:0-24416 GCA_900406275.1 Anastatica hierochuntica | reverse complement strand
TTACCAAACTTTCTTTTCCGTCTTAGCCCGTAATTGATCTAAAAGTTCTTATTACACTTTGGTCTTTGTGGATTCGATACCCGAACCACTACATCGTACTTAACTGTACACTTGCAGTGATTTCTTGGGTGAAAACCTGAGCCATCGTCTACCCATCCTAATTCTAGAAACCATAAGCTTTTATTGAACTAAACTCGCTCATTCTTTTTCTTTCTTTTTGTAGATAATTAGAGATTCTTAAACATTTTAGACTTCTAAGCTACTAACCTTTTTTTATATTTCAAAAGCCACTATCTAATCACGTGGATTCTTTGTTTATTTTTTATTTTAGGGTGGACTCTCTAAGCTTTTAGTTTTCTAAGGTTAGAGCTTTAACTTATTAATAATCTGTTGTGCCTTTTTCTTTACTTCTTTTTATCTTATATTTTTTGATTTTTCACCTTCTTTCTTTTTCTTATTTGAACAACCTATGATCATATAAGCACTTAGGGAATATATACTTGACTCACTATTCACAAACCATTCCCAAGACTTAGACAAACCCAAAACCACAAAGATTTTCCCCTCCTATAACTCTAGCTAGCCTTAAAGTGAGGCTAACTTTAAGGAAGTATCCTCTTTGTCGTTCAACTTCAATTCACGAGGGTTTTTTCCCGTGTGTGCACTTTCCTAAAGAGGCCTCACATAACGAAATAATAGGGGGTTTGAAGGAAAGGTTTAAGGGTTCATAAGGGTAGGTTACTACTCTAAAGAGGAGAGTAGCAATTTGAGCTAAGATAGAGTGGTAAAAATGGATAGAACATAGCTCAAATGTAGTGAATTCCCATGGTCAAGTATGACAATGCCCATAAGCAGGATGCTGAAGTTCATTAATAATCTATCTTATATAGGAATTGATTCAAGAGACAATCTACTTCAACATTCGCAAAGATCTTTCAAGTGGTTAATTCTGATCAAGGGTTTTCTTAAGACTAAAAGCGGTCTAGGCATCATCTTACTTCTAATGAGGGCATTATTCATTAAGCAAAACTTATCTTTCTATAAGGTAGTATCATCATTGTTCCCTATGCAAAATGCAATCCTATATGCTCCTAAAAACAAAGTATGCACAAATGTATGTAATCTATATGAAAATTTAGAAAACAAATTTAAAATGTTTTTGGTTTTTTTTCGAAAATTTTTCAATTTTTTTTATAAATCATAATTATCTACAATGCAAGACTCAATATGCATGAAAAGAAAAGAAAATCATCAAAACTAAAAATAGGATTAGTACTAAGCCCCTCCCCCGGACTTAAATTTCACCATGTCGGTGAACTTTAAACAGTTAGAGTGACCAATAAAAACACACATGAAAAATGAAAAACATACAATGGTATTCACAATGGAAAGTAGGTGTACCTTTTAGACAACTCATATGAATGAGTGTCTCATGGATCCAATTGAGGAGTCGGACTCGTTGTTGCGCTTGGATCGCCTTGGCCTAGATGAAGAAGGGCCAACGGGATCCTTTCCATGTCTCCTCTGGGATGGCTCTTGGAATGATGTTCTTGGTGGTTGCATTCTATGCTCTTTTTGTTCTCGTATCACCAATGGTGGAAGAGCTACCGACATTCTCGGTTTTGTTAACTCACGCTTCAGGCATTCTTGAATATCTTCCTCACTCTCGCTTGAGGTAGCATATGTGTTGTACCTCACACTTTTTTTGAAACTCCTCATTAATCGCGAGAGCATATTACCTTGATTTTTTATGACCTTGGCGTGCTTTCTTAGTTCCATTTCCAAGCTCTTCTCATATGGTGTCCTAAGATGTGGTGGTGTATGAAATTAGCCGAGGAGTGAATGTCCATACACGTCTTGGTGTCTCTCTTCTTAGTGTTGGTGCGGTTTATATAGCCTATGAAGTCTTGGTTCTCCTTGTAGTATGCTCTGTTTGTAGTGAAGGTGGCTCGGTAGGCAGAAGTTGATGTCCTTGTCCATTTGTGTTGATGTATGCTCCACATCCGACATTGGAAGGTTACAAGCCCTCCATTTCCTTTCTTCGTCCATGAACAAGTAGATCACGTCATCTCTAGGACCATAGCCAAAAGCAAATTGCCGCTCCACTAAGTAAAGCATGTCCATCTTGGCTCCCTCTTGGCGATTCTCGGTCCTTACTTCTTTATCAACATCTTCACCTTACCATTCATCAAGTTTGATTCCAAGATAGTAAAACAACGTGGTGAGCATGCCTCTTATCCTAGTGATGGGATGACTTGCTTTTCTCATATCCTCCGCATGATTGAGTAGAACGCTTACAAACATAAGTCCAAGATTAGTGTTCTCACCTAAAAAATCCACCCATTTCTCCCCATTTTGGTCAATTAAATACCTCTTCAATCATTGGAAAAGCAACTTCATAGCAAGCTCATTCATAATTTTTGGGTTTCCCATGGCTAGGTAAGTGTTGGCCACAAACTCCATCGCATATCAAATTGTAAGGCTACGGATCTTCGTTATTGTGGTCGAGCCTTTTATGTAATCCCCAAAGACAATTTTCTTCCAAAGCTTACTCAAATCCAAACCATCCTCAAAACCGGCTCCGTTCTTTGACGGGTCATAACCATAGACCTCACACACTTCTCTTGTCGAGACTTGGTATTCATCGTCCTTTATTCTAAAGGAAATGTACCCAAAATCGTGTCTCAACTCTCCATCTCCTTGTAGAAAGTGTAGCATAGATAGGAACTAAAGCGTTTGTTGCGTGCAAGACGAATGTTGAATCCAAAACAAACCCTCAAGTCCCATCCTCTTTAGCAATGTGCGAACATGGTTGTGAATAGCCATCTTTCTCAACAAGTCTTCATCAACCCATGGCGTTGCTTCCACCTTTGAGTGCTTTTGGAGATGCAAGTAGGTTCTTCTTTCCTCGCTCGACCATGATTGGTAGGAGATTCGTGATGGTGCCATTCTTGTTTGGTACCTATACTCAAAAAGTATAGATAGAGTGCATTTAAAGGTTAAAGAACAAAATGAAGATGCTAAGAAGTTTAGCCTTGAACCGCTACACAAATGATAGGAATATAAAGCACAAATTCCCGGTTCTTAGCAATTCCCTAGGCCAATTCATCAATCTAAATGCAATATACTCATGAAGAACCGAAATGCAAACATTCGAAGTCATGCAAAATTTGGCCAATACAAATTTTCAAACAAGAACAAGCATTAAATTTTTTTCACTTTCCAAACTAAAAATCATGTTGAAGCTTACTTAACTACCAAGTTCAAAATCCATTTAGTATCCATTTTAAGAACATTTCTAAACTTAGGCATGATGTGCACTTAGTATAATATGCCTAAATTCATGATTATTGACCAAACTTCAAAGTAGTAAATTCTAATTATGCGCAAGCAAACCGATCATCCAAAAATTAACACCTTTCACTTAATGGAATTCAAAAATCAAATTTCTCAAAGAAGCCTCTCTTTGTCGAAAATTTCAAGACAAAGTACACGCTTAGGAATTTCTTCATATTTAGAAAGTAACTCATGAAACCATGCTCAATTAATACAAATCATTCATATCAACCACAAAATTCAAGTTTTCCAAAAAATTAAATTCAAAAACACAATTCCCTGCACTATTTACTCAATAACAAAGATATTGATTCATGCATTTTTATCATGTACCTTCACAAATCAAAGAAAATCAACAAAAGAATGTAAGAAAGTTCGATAAAATAAGCAAGAAGATAAAATCCTAGTCCTTGAAGCCTATAAATCTCTTTGAAGATTCTAGCTAAAGCCTAAATTCCCCGGCAACAGCGCCAAAACTTGACGTAGAGGTTTTCTCGGTGTCAAAGTTTAATAATTTATAAACCTAATACCCTACGCTCGATCCCACAAGAGAATGGGGGTCGATTGTAGTATTTTAGGATCGTCCAAGGATTTAGTGGCTTGCATTAGTAGAACCTAAACAAGGAGAATATACAAAGGGTTCTAGTCTAGAAGGCGATCTAGTAAGAGATTTTCACGGATCTCTACTAAACCTAATCGAAATCAAAGGTAGCCATGATGATTGTGCAATAAAGAAAGCAATAACAAAATAGCATAAAAGTAAAAGCAAACAAAGAGTAAACTTGGATCTAATCAAAAGAAAGATAGGATCTTGAGACAATGGTTATAGGTACGAGTTAAATCTAAGGAAGTAATGGACTTGGCTAAGGCTTTATTAGAGGATCGAAGCAATTCCTAGACGAAGGGTCCCTTAATAATCGATTAACCCACTCTCGTGATGGAGATCTATTCACCTATACTTACTACAAGGCTCAACTCTCGTTTGTTGCCCATCTAAGCATGCATGTGATAGTATAACTTAAGCCCTTTTAGCCATCTAGCACCTAGGTAACATCCAATCTCATGGACCCAAGTGAAAAACATAGATCTAGTTCTCTCAAACATTTCATCGAACACTTTCTAGGCGTCTTTGAGCAAGCAATAAACTTTGAAGAACTAAACTAGATCTAGTAGAAATCTATGCCAAGATCTAGCCTAAACATCCATTACAACCCTATATATAACCCTAGCCTACCATATCTCAGGATCCAAGAAGGATCTACTCACTAAAAGTCATGGAAATCAAAAGAAATGAAATGGGTCTTTGAGCTCTCATGGTTTTAGAAGTATAGATCTAAAGAGAAAGATGAGAAAGATAAGATCAAAATCACTCAAACAAACAAAGACTTATTACAAAGTTTTTTAGATCTCAAAAAGAGGTTCAAGAAGTGTCTCAAATGTCTAAAAAAAGGTCTCTTTGTTCTTGGAATATAAGGATGTATTTATACTAAAGAGAGAGTGGAGAAAGCCCTAAAATAAGGGAATTTTCGACAAAGGTTGGCAGCCATCGACCTCCAAGGTCGATGTGAGCAAGCCTGAGGTTGATGGTAGCTTCCCTTTGGCAGCAAAGGTGTTGGTTGCAGGAAAGGTAGGCAGCCATCGACCTTAGGTAGCTGGCCATCGACCTTGAGGTCGATGGGAGCACCCCTTTAGCTGTTTTGATGGCTTATTGCTCCTCTTTGATGCCTTGTTGATCCTCAACTATTTCATAGCCTTTTGCTCCTTTTTTCCTTGATTTGTTAGCTCCAAATTCACCTTGAATCCATCCCTAGAGTCTCCATTGATCAATCCATATTTGCACCTACAAAATGCAAAATGTTCCTAAACTATACTCTATACTCAAACTAATGCATTCTAGAACTTAAATGCCATATATACAACCTAAAAGTAGATGAAACTAAGCTAAAATGAACCTAATTATGCATGAAAATATATACACATCACTTGGCTGAAGCAATAGCCTTTCCTTTATCGATATAAGCAACTGCCAGTGGCTGTGTTTCCTTCTCCTCCACTTGGTGTGTCTTTGTGGCAGAGCTTGAAGCATTGAGAGGTAGAGGCCATGATGATTGACGACGTTTTGGTTCGTAAGTCATGTTCCTGCCCTTTGTCCTAGGCTCCCGATAGGCTTTGTAAGTGTTGCCACCCTTGTAACCCATAGACCCGAAAGATCGATGAACCCCATTAGTGCCATCATGTTTCCAAACTTTCTCCGCGTAAGTGTCTCTGTCAAGCTCTTTAACACCCATATTCTCTCTGCATTTCCCGTCCCGAGTGTTTTTTTCATGCTCCACACTCTCACTTAACTCCATATCCAAGGTACGCTTAACCGATAGCCTTCTCCCACCATCTTTGATAGTCTCGTCCCTTCTTGAACTCTTTCCTGCCTGTTCCAATGTGACCCACTTTGATTGATGTCGAGAAGCAACAACCAACTCCGGACACGCAGATATATCATGCGTTAGCATGTGACAATGGTCACAGATGTCGTTCAACTTCTCATACTTTAGACCCACTCTAATTACCTCCCCGTGATCAAACAGAACCATCGTTGTGAAAACCAGTGGCTTTAATCCATCCACAATGACATATACACTTCCAGAATTCGCATCAATGTCACGGACTTCATCGATAGCTCTGTCAACTGCCAAATCGTGGCTTCTTCCCATAGATGTAACAACATATCCTCTATTTTAACCCAGAATGTGATAGTCAAAGTATACGTTGGCAATACCACAGGTTCCCATCGAACCCGAGAACCATCCATCCATCAAAATGGTATGGACCAAACTGCAGAACATCTGCAACATCCCTTTCAGATTTGAAATTAAACTGGAATTCGCCATTTCCAAGTTCCCCTCCTTCTACCTTCCCCTCTAACTTCCAGATCTTCGATAGATTCGCAATGAGTTTATCCATTCTCTGGACATCTAGAATAAACAATCTTCTGATTAATGTCAATGAAAACTTTTTCACCCTATTAACAATGGTTGCCTGTGAGAGTCTCACAGATTCAGTACGCACCACCTGCTTACTGCCATTAACTCCCATATGCGATATCCTTAAAACCAGAGCTGAAATCCAATGAAACCCTTCTGAACTGTAACAAAAAAATTGGACAGCCTTGAACAAGTAAACAGTAACTTTCGCTTATATTTCTCGGTAAAGAGCTCATGACGGAAGAAGAAGATAAAAACCAAATCCAGCTGTGAATAAAGCCCTCTACAACTCGCTGTATTTATATTGAACCCTTGAATCCTCACAATCTCCAAGATAGAGCTGAGTGACAATCTGTTAATTAAAGAGAAGATCCAAATATTGAAACCTCCGATATCACGAATCGAGACCCAATGAATATTATATCCCAAATCAGTGTTTCCTCTTGCCTTATTAGTCACTCCAGATCCATGAAATTGATCGAGTAAGAAATTCATTCCCTAAACTCGAACCCACGAAAATCCCCAGTTTTGAATCCCATCGATACGAAAGAGATCTGTTCCCAAGATCTTCCTTAAACGCCTTAGATCGTCATCACTTTCCCAGACCAGGGAGATCTTACTACACGACTTGCCTTTCGTGCCTCTTCGATGAGATCCTTTCTCAATTTGAGTCATTGCAGCCCCATTAGTAGCTTGATACGCTCTGATTTGGCGATCTCCACCAAGAAACCAACACCGACCCAGAGGTATAAACATTAACCAGTCTTAGCGGTTACTGTTTAATGTGAAGAGTTTGGAATTTTATAACTTTTGTAAATTTTTATAATTTTACATAGGGTTTATGGAAGTATATTATTGATAATAAGTAAATAAATTTGGTATTTTGAAAAACAAAGACATTGTTTACGTGTGAAGACTAGTTTGAAACTCGGAAAATGATACTTTAAAGTTGCCACTAGAAATTGATTGTATCTACAATAACTATTTCCAGCTTTTATCATCATTATATTATCTATGATTTGATTTCACATAACTATATTTATTTATTTAGATAATGTTTATATGTATAAGTATTTTAAAGATAGAATAAAAAAGTATGGTTTAATTTGTTACTTAAGACATAGAATTTGCCAATGTTTCTCATATATTATTCATTTTTTAAAGATCTTTGTTTTAGAGATCTTTTCTCCTCATGGATACTTCAACTTCTTCAAAATCTTTTCACCTGCAAGTTCTTAAAATATGTTTTAGTGTGATATTTTAAAAAAACACTGAAGATTTTTGTGTCAATCAATTTTGTTTTCTAATCATCAAGCTCTTTATGTTGCTTTATTTGTGTAATATTTGTTTGGAGCATAAAAAAAGAAAATGGAAAAGAACAGAGACAAACATCTCCATGGTTATAATGGATCAAGCGACAATTTAGATGAAAATGATGGAGTCAGATGTTATGACTCTGATGAATGGTCTAGCGTTTACACCCGAAGCGAAGGACTTGAGGAGGGTGATCTAGAGGATATGTTTAGCGTTTGTGGGAAAGAAGATGAAGAAGACGAAGATGATGATGATGATGACGATGATGATGATAATGATGATGATGATGATGACGATGATGACAATGATGACGATGTAGATGATGGTGACGGTAGTGCCGTCGAAGATTTCTCGATGGTCACTACAAACGAAATTAAGTTGCACCGGGAAATCTTCTAGAGTTAGAGTGTAGTTTATTTTTATTATCATTAGTACTTTTAATTAATTATGCTTTTCCTTTCTTTTGTTAAATATTATTTAACTGAAATGTATAAATAACTTTTAATGCCTTGATTATGTCTAACATTGCTAACATTATAACCAAATAGTATATATTATTTTTAATTAATGTTCAATACAAAAATAAAGACAGTAAAATAATCTCAAATATTTTAAATACCATAGTCAGGAAATTTGAATTATGAAATTTATTTATGTTTAGTAATATATATTATTTACTATGATGACGATGATGGCGTTCACGATGGTGAATGTGATGACGATTAACGTTATAAAAATCTTTCAAAATATAGAATTTATAATAAAGAGAAAAACTTCAAGATTTACGTTAAGATTTTATTGATTATGGATGTGGTTTTATTATTATGTTTGGTAAATTATGGTTTACTTTTGAAGGCGAATTTTTTGGTGTTTCATATAGAAATGTATCTGCTCAATTCATATGTATATTATTAATTTAAGCAATATATGTTTTAAATGATATTTTAATGTATAGTAATAAAGTAGATATACACGTAGAATTCGTATAATTAAGTTTAACATTATAGATAGAAAATGAGTATGTTTTAAATCTAGTTTATTATTTATACAGTAACTATTTACATATTGTCGAATATTATGATCTTTGATATTATTTTTGTAGATAGAAAATGTTTAGATATTTTGGAATATTATTACCTTTAAAATAGTAAAGATTGTGTACTTGCGTAATCGTAAGTTTCAAAATAACTTATAATTCGATTGTTAAGATTTACTATAACAAATTCATGATCTTGGTGAGCGATGTTGATTTTTTTCTTCATGATTACTTCTTATATCTCCAAATTCTTATTCTTTAAATAGAATATAAGAAAATATCAATTTGAGGGAAAAACAAATTCATGACCGAACCTATACATATTTTTATGTGATTATGTTTTCTTTTTATAGAAATTAAAAAATGGATAATTACAAAATTTGGAATCTAAAAATAAAAAAGATTAACAAACACAATCTCTTTAATATTTGTTAAGATTATTTTTAATAAAATAGATAATAAAGGAATATTTGGTTTCATTCCAGAATACTATATATATCGTTACACCCGTTTAATGGTATACACATTTTCGTTAAACATAAATAAAAAACCTGACGATTCAATATGGCAACCCGAATTGCTTTGCTCAAAGAAGTCAAACCATTCAAGACGTCATGGAGGATTCAAGTGAAAGTCTTGCACATTTGGAAACAATACACCGCCAAAACATGGAGAACTTATAAATGATTCTAGCTGACCGAGAGGTACTCTTTTAGTGCTGAAAAATTAAATCAACCTTCTATTAAGATTACTGAATATATGAATAAGTTATAATTTAATATATGTTACATAGGATAAAAAGATCCATTGTTCAGTTAGAAAAGATCTTGTGAGTCGGTTTACAAGGCTCCTAGTCTAGGAGAAAAAAAGTTGTTAAGAATTTCATATTAACAAATGCTGGTGTACAATTCAGACCAACTCCGCACACATACAAGATATTTTTTTTTATATCAACGTATGTTACTCGATGTCAGGCTGTTTCTGAATCGAACTATTTTTCCTGGAAAAAGTTTCCATTTATTTTGAGTGGCAGTCTGAATACAAGATTCTTGTTCGTAAATATTTAGGTTCAATTTTTTAATTAAATACAAAATTAATTATGCATAAAATATTAAATATAGTATCTGTTAATTTTGAAGATGTAATTGGTGAAATTGTTAACATTGATGACATTGAGACGCTAGAAGTTAATAACCAACTGAAGAAAAAGGTTGATTTCGAGACCAAATATGAAAGGTTTTCTATTAACACATTTAAATTTTTAGTTTAAAATTTTTCCAGCTTACATATCTAATGTATTTTAAATTCTTTATTTCATTTTTAATAATGAAAGATTGGTTTGCACTTTGCAGGGATCATTTGCTGAGCATGTGTATGGTATTTGTGAGAGAGAAGTTCAAAAAAAACTTATTTTTGTGATAAGATTTGCTAAGATTAAAAATTATCAAGATAGATTTATTTTAAATTAATGGTTTGCATCCCATTTTATAAATATTAACTAAATGATGTAATAAGTCAATATTTTTAAATTCGTTTTATGTGGTAGAACTATTGAGCATATCAAATGCATTTGATATTTCTCAAGTCACTATAAACCTTCAGTATCCAGAGGTTGAAGAATTCAATAAAATGTAAGCATACATGATTCATTAAGTTTGTTTTATAATTAATTACAAGTAAATAAGACGTTTAGAGAAATTGTTTTCGTTAATCTTTTGTTTCACACAGTTTGTCGGCTGATGGTTTATCACTCACACTCCTTGATAGCAACCAAGTAAGCAAAATTTTTCTTTGGAAGATGAAAATTTTAATTATTTACCAACCAATACGATATCAAAATTACTTGATTATAATTGAGGTAAATACACAAACAACATAATTGTTATTGCTATTAATTATTTCATTACTAATTTTTGAATATGTTTTATTTTTTAAAGGTTGGGAAAGTTAAACTCATTTGTACTATTTTATGCAATAGATACTAACTAGGCTTGGTATTATGTTAGTTGCCTCAAATGTAATAAGAATGTTTTCAAGGTTCCAAAAACGTAGTAAAAAATCCTTTGTTCAAATGTGAAACTTGCAGCAAGAATGTGTCTTACGTAACCGCAAGGTATGTAAAATGGTTGTTCTTTGTTTCTTCAATTACTGAATCATGTTTCTTTAAATTTAAAAGTAAATTAAATTATATAAATATCAATTTACAGGTACAAGGTTCATGTTGCTGTCTTAGATCAGACTGGTGAGACAAAAATTAATGGTTTTCTATACCCCAGCAGAAGCAATTGTAGGTCGTCCTGCATATGAACTTCTCAACGACATCTATGATGAGGTATTTTATTCTCATTACGTTTAATATTTTTATTTTATATTATTTGTTTTTAAAGTAACTTTCTATATATATTATAAGGTATTAATTTAATCCTTCTAAAATATAATCAGATTGAGGACCCTAGAAATATACCAAATGTCTTGATGAATTTGGTTGTAAGACATATAATTTTCTCGTGGAAATTGAGATGACTATATTTTAAAAGGGAAAGACATTTACAAAGTTACCAAGATTATGAAAAAAGATCTAGATGTTTCGAAAGAGTCTAACAATGCTTTTAATTCTTGAAATATTGTTTCCGGAGATCAGGTTGTAACTATTATTACATTTTTATAATTGTATTATTCTAACATATAATTATATTAAAATATGAATCATTTTTCATTGCGATGCAGAGTATTCTTATACTAACAAATAGTCAAAATGTTTCGGAGCGTAAAGAGCATAATAGTGTTGATCTGTTAGAGCAATATTCAGTAATCAAAAACTTGATTTTGAATAAGATAAAAGTGGAGAAAGAGAATGATTTGACCATAAATGAAGAGCTAAGTCAGGTTGTAGGAATAGAAGTTGTTCGGTTGTCTCAAGATAACAAGACAATTTTCGATCCTTAAACTTTAGCGGTTGATGATCCATGCATGATTTTCGTTAATCATGGAGGCTTTTGAATTTTATTTTAAGCTACGAAAAATTTATGTTTACATATGTTTTATTTTTTTGTTTGGATTTTAAAATTTCAGTTAAATTAATTGAACTTTAATGTTTTGGTTGTTCCCTTTTATTCTATCTAGAGTCAATAGATTTTTTATGCAACTTTTGTTCATATTCGTTATGATTAAGATATCTCTATATTATTAATAACTTTATTGTTTAAAAATATTTTTTTTAAAAAAATATAACGTATGTATCAATAATAAATATGAAATTATTGATGCAGATAATTAATTTAAGATGATTTACATTATTAGTCTTTAATTAGATATATAGTGAAAATGACTTAGGAAATTAATAATTTAATCATTTGTATTAAAATTTTAAAGATAATATCATTTTAAATATTAAAAGAGAATATTATTTAAGAAAATAGTTTTGTATTTACATGTGGATTAATGAAAAAGTTTTTGATCCATCATAAAATTTTTATGGGTTGAACCCAAAAAACAAAAAAAAATTCGTTCATGAAAAACAAATAGAAAATATAACACAAAACATATATTCTTCTTATTCTTCATGTCTATATGCCCTCTCACTTAGTCTCTCTAAAAACCTTTCATCAATTTCTCTCTTTCGGGTTTCTTCTTCTTCTCTCTTCCTCCTTCAAACAGGTAAGCATGTGTCTCTCTTAATATCCGTATCAAATTATGTATTATTTTATGTTTCTTCAAAATAATATATCCATAATGTATCTAAAGCTATAATTTGATCAATGGTGTAACAATTTTTGGACGATTTGTATTTTAAATGTCATGGATAAGAAAAACGAGACACCGAGACAATTGCTGCCTGCTCTTTCTGATAATTCGTGTAAGGTTCTTCACACTTCGTATGTTATCTCTTGCATGTATTAATTTTTTATTAATAACTATTTTGGTTAAATAATTATTACATTTATGTAATAATTAATGAGGAGATTATTTATAAATATTGTAATTTACATTTAGTTTTTCAAAATCTATAATAAATACCTGCATTAGGGCATCATTATAATTCTTGAATTAAGAATTTTGATTTGATGGCTGTGTATTTTTTTTTTGTTGTCACTTGGCTGTGTAAGAAAATAGATTTTGTTAGATATTGTTATTTTAGGTATTAGGTTTTATAAGAATAAAAAGAGATTAGTGGCATGAGTGTTTAGATTTTGATGACATTTTCAGTTTTTCAGCTTTGTTTCTCTCCTTCTTCTCTCAATTGTCTCATCTCGAATATAATTTTCTTCGTCAGTCTCCGGCGACTTCCTTAGCGCTGGAGCCTGATATCGTTTTTTTAGATCTATTTCTTGATTTTTTTTGGCGGCTGATTTGTTTTCTTTCGTCGGTGTCGACATCTATTTTTTGATTTAGACATGCTCATTCTTAGATCCTATTAGGTCTGGGTTTTGCTTCTGTAGGGGTGACTTTTCTTCAGCCTTTGTCTCGGATCTAGCCGTTTTTTATTTCAGCATAGGTGGATCCTAAATTGTTCTCTCTCCGCCTCAGATGTGGAATTTCACCAGCGAAGATACAACCTTCTTACGATTTTTCAAGAGACGTAGATGGCGTCTCTAGGAGTTATCTGCCTCGTGGCTCCTTTCGTTGGAGCAATATAAAGAGGATCTGAAGGCTTAGCATCTGGTTCTTCAATTCCGTCATAAGGGTCTCGATTACTAATATGTTCTTGTGTTTTTCTAGTCTTTGATCTTCGTTATTTTTAACGGGTTTGGGTTTGTATTGTCTAATTTTATACTCCGTTGTCTAATTCTGGGAAGAAACAGATCGTAGTTCCTTTTGTTGTTTGTTTTGTTTGTTGTTTTCTTGACTTCTTTGTTTGGGCTTTTGTCTCTGGGGAGATTTGTATTCTCCGCCGGCTTGTGTATTGTGTTTTACATTTTCTAATCAAATATAATTTCAGCTGAAAAAAAGAGTGTTAAGATTTTGATATTTTAGGTATTAGTTTTTATAAATCTCTCATCACAATAACGTTTTTATAATCAAAGATGGATAATTAAATTACTATATTTATGAATCATCCGATAATCATGATAGATTTTTACAAACAAGAATATTTCTTCAGTATTTCTTTTTATAACAATTTCATAAGGAATTTTTTTTTGTATTTCAAGCTAAGGTTGGCGATAATTTTTCTCCATCTCTTGTATCAAGGATGGAGACTCCAAACTAGGGAGAAGTAAGCAAGAGGTCACTCATAAGATCAATGATGCTATCATGCAAGAGGTTAACCAAGATGTAGCCACAATTCAAGATGATGATGATGATGATGAAAAAGAGATGGAAGGTGATGAAAAAGATTGTGATGATTCAAAAGGCAACAAAGGTGAAGATTCAGAAGACGAAAGTGAGAGTGAAGATCCCTATATTAAGAATGGTTAAAGACAGGTAGTCAAACGACAGAACACTCAACCGAAGGAGAAGAAGACAATAGGTATGATAGTGATGATAGCGTCTTCAACTTCCACTACCAATGAAGCATCCTTCATCGAAAAAATTGTCAAAGAATCTTGCTGAACGGGGAATATCGTCGTTGGATAACGATGATGATATGAGAAGTTCTTTAAAGAATTTTTAATTATGATTTTATTATGATAAACTTAAACTTATCAGATTTAGTTTCAGATACTTTCCTTATATTTTTTATGATTTTGAACTTTTATCAGTGATAATATTCGGTTTCATTGCTGAATTTCTAATTTTTTTACTACAATATGCAAATATTAGTTTCGTAACTCTAATATCTCTCTACTCTTAAAATGCGAACAAAAACATGTTGAAACTTGACTAATATATATATATATATATATATATATATATTGATGAATAATTGCTATTAATTAAAAATCATGTCTAAAAAGTCATACGTCTATGTTAATCTTAGAATAACAAATGATTGTATCCAAAGTTTAGTGAATTATTTCCATAATCCATTCATTCGGCTAGATAAATTCCCTTAATACAATTAGAAGTATTTTGTTAGACATAAAATTATTTTAAAACTAAGATATTTGATTCTTTTTTATATCATATCAAATCGTATCAGAACAAAAAATAAAAAAAAATCAAAGTAGTTAAAATTTCTATTAGGTATTACAATTATCTATTCTCATATCTAAATGAATACATCTTTTGCAAAGTTATTAGCAAATGTTTACAAACTATTTAGTTCATTCGTCACCTCTGAGATAAAAATGAAAAGGAATTCTCCTGACAAGGAGAACTCCATATCTTGTAGCTCAAAGGCGTCATTTATGTTTTGGTACTATAAGGGTGAGACAAAATAGAAACTCCATAAATGATTCCACGATTTGTTTGTCAATGAATATTGTGCTTCGAGATGTCACTAATAGACAATTATCTTCCGGAACTCTCTGGCAAATAAAACCATTGGACACTTTTCATCACATTCTTATGTATCATGTGTTAGAGAAAAATGTATTTTATGAAGACTGAAGGTGTTAATATTGTCCTAAATAGCCATTGTTTGTTAATTATTATTATATTTAATAATGTGTGGACACCTTTGACAATTTGTAGTTTGATGAGGGGTCAAATTAGAAATTGATTATTTATAAATAGGGGGTTATGGTCCAAAGCAACCCATACAGAAAATAGAGAAATTTTTTGCATCCCATCACCAGAGAACTAAAGTCATTCAAGGTTTCCAAAAACTAAAGCATTCAAGGTTTGCTTTGGAAGATTCATTCTCTAATTCATTCATATCCCTAAGCATAGATTCATCAGGTATGTTCCTGCTTACGTTCTTATTAATCAGAAGTTGATATGGTTTAGGTTTATAAATTAAATAAATCTAAGCGTGTCGTTGGAAACAAGGAACTAGGTGCATTTTCCTCTGAGTTTGTTTTTAACATTGATCAAGCCGTGTGTAATGAGCATTTTATTTACGGTTGATGGAGGCGAACAAAAGAGATGTAGACATGGAGACGCCGAAGCTGGTTTTGACTTAAACCTCTAGCTAGAGAGAAACAACCTCCAACTTGATCAAAGGAAAGAAAGAGGATGGAAAGTGAATAGATTAAGAATCCCGGGGTTGAATGTACAATAACAAGAAGTTTAATACGCAGTGTAGTCATTAATTACAGAGCAGGAACAGAAAGTAAGTGAGAGTCACAAACACACCCACATTGACGAATTTGAACTTGTAAACAGACCATTGACAAAAAAAAGAACTTCTAAACATAGAAGAAGAAAAAAAGTGTAATGTCCTGGGCCTGAAGGAGAAGCCCAAGAAATTATATGGATCCACCAAAAGCCCTAGTCCCAACTATTTAAACACAAAACCTAATGAAACCCTAGCAACCTATTTTTTCTTCTTCTTCTTATGTTCCTTGTCGAGCAAGAGAGAGAGCTAGAGAGGAGAGAGAGCCGCGAGGGAGAGAGAGAAAGAGAGAGAGAAGAAAGAAGAGAGAGAGAGAGATGTCGTCAAGGGTGGAGAGAGAGAAGAAGCCAAGCAACATGGAGGAGAAGAGAGGGAGAGAATTCGCCGAGGAGAGGAGGAAGGGAGAGGAAGAAGAAGAAGGAGCTGTGGCCTAGGAAGGTGGGAGGAGACCCACCACCGAGGGATAAGAGAGAGGAGAGATCGCACAGCCAAGGAGGAGAAGAAGGAGGGAGCCGCGGCGGAGGAGGGAGAGAAGGAGAGAGAAGCCGCAGCGGAGGAAGGAGAGGAGGAGAGAGGAGCCGCGGCGGAGGAAGAGAGAGAGAAGGACGACGGCGGGGAGGAGGAGAGAGAGAGGGGGCTGGCCGTGGAGGAGGGAGAAGGAGAGGAAGAGATCAAGCAAACCCTAACCCTAGGAGGTGTGGAGAAACTTGGGGAAGAAGATAACTTGGAGGAGAAGTCTCAGGGGGATCAAAACCCTATATCCGTTGATGGGGAAGAGAGACCAAGTCCGGAGGTACTGAAGGACGTGGAAGAGGACATCCGAGTCCTACGGTTGATTCGGGATGGAAAGCTCAGTACCCTTGAGACTAAGGATGAGTTTGGCTCTCTAATGAAGCTACAGGGAGAGCTCGAGGGGTTACATCAGACCATCCACCAGAGGGAAGTCGGGATCCGGGAGCAGCCTAGAACGGATGCCACCTCCCGGGTCTTAGCTGAGCTAGCGCCACTGAAGGGGATGCAGGACCACAAAGGAAAAGGAAAGCTGGAAGAAGAAGAGGACGAGCAGGAGATTAAGAGACGGAAGCTCACCCACTTCTTCGACAACTTGGGGCGGCGTCCAGCGTGTGTCAGAGACTGGCCAGTGGGGCTGCAACCGGCATCTTGGCAAAGATGAGGGCGTATTCTAAATTACCTAGTTTGGAGCCTAGGTTTGGATGATAGTCTAGGGTTAAACCAGCCAATGACGGGCAATATGAACCGTCATGAATATGTTGCTTGTATTATGTATTGAGATATACTACTATACACCTAGAGTGCGAATGTGTGTTTGGTCGCTAAGTCGAGCATAGGTAGATGGATGTGATTGTTTCATGAGAACCTAGAACTGCTAAAGTGATGGATTAGGGATAATATGGTATTGCTTGAGAATTACGCAAGAGATGAATTGTGCATATTAAGAGATGAGATGCTGCTTGGTTTCTTGTGCTTGGGAGATGGAGCGGGTGGAAGTGCCCCGGAGTCGGGAGATGTCGGGTTCGAGCGCCGGATGAGGCACACCCGTCTACGATGAGATGAGGGGAAATGAGAGTACCCACGCACGGAGATGATTGTTAGTGATAGAATGATGTAGGATGTTATTATGGAAATGATGATATCGATGATTGCTAGGGAATTGCGTGATCAGCACCATAGGTGCTTGCTTTGGGGTTGTGGTTTAGGTTTAGACTGTTGACCGATCTAATTTTCAGGCGAAGTAGTCTAGGGTGTTCTCTCACTGAGTGACTTAGTTGTCGGGAAGTCACTCACCCCTCCTTTTCCCGTTTCTTTTTCTGGGAATTGTTTTGCAGGTTGGTTTGAGATGATGTTTAAAGTTGGAGTTGGAAGTTTTGCGAAAGGATTTGGTCTGTACTAGATGGTTAACTCCCTAACCGGGTTAGGGATGTTACAATTTGGTATCAGAGCCTAGGTTAAAGGCCACTCCGGTTCTGACCCGGAGGGTCATAGATTTTCAAAGAAAAAGTTTTTATTAGGTCATGTTTATGTTTCATCTAGGATTAGATGTGCGCACACCAAAAAATTTATATTCGTAATTTCAAGACACCAACTCTGACTTTGAACTAACCTCAAATTCGTTCTTTCTCCAGAGACGGCAGCCCGGTCATACGAGGAGGGTGGAGGACGAGGGCAACAACCCGGAAGAACATGCCTCGCCACGTCGAGGTACTCGACTTCCGCATGCACCATCGACCCTGGATCAACAGCCATGCCCGGCACCGTTATGTTGTATCGGACTCAGACTCCAGCTCTGGAGATTCAGCTTCACTCGTGGTCTATGATGGTTCAGAGGAAGAGTCTGAAGAAGATCCGGAGGAAGAGCTGGAGGAGGACCCGGAGGAAGAGCCAGAGGAAGACCCTGAAGAGGAGCCATCATCTGGATTGGACTCGGAAACGGGATCCAACTCCTCATGGAGTTAGGCGCAGTAGAGGCTAGGGGGAAAGGGTAGAATAGGATTAGATAGGTTGCTTTGAGATTTTATTGATTTGTTGGTTGTTGACTCTTTTCCGGTAGGCAGAGAGTTCTAGATTATTTCATTCTGAGAAGTGATACTCTATGTTTTCTTTTACCATCAATGATATCATTTAGCCATATTCTCCTTTCCTTTCATAAATCTTCCATGGCTTGAACCTACCTGCAAGCTCATCTCCACTGGGGGTGTGGACCCGAAAACCAGGAAGTAATGAAGCGCTGGTACCGCGGCGAACCGAAAGGAACCGGATAAGCACGCATGGAATTCGGGGCGAATTCCCTATTAGAGGGGGGGGAATTGTAATGTCCTGGGCCTGAAGGAGAGGCCCAATAAATTATATGGATCCACCAAAAGCCCTAGTCCCAACTATTTAAACACAAAACCTAATGAAACCCTAGCAACCTTTTTTTTTTTTCTTCTTCTGTTCCTTGTCGAGAAAGAGAGAGAGCTAGAGAGGAGAGAGAGCCGTGAGGGAGAGAGAGAAAGAGAGAGAGAAGAAAAAAGAGAGAGAGATATCGTCAAGGGTGGAGAGAGAGAAGAAGCCAAGCAACATGGAGGAGAAGAGAGGGAGAGAGTTCGCCAAGGAGAGGAGGAAGGGAGAGGAAGAAGAAGAAGGAGCTGTGGCCGAGGAAGGTGGGAGGAGACCCACCACCGAGGGAGAAGAGAGAGGAGAGACCGTAGCCAAGGAGGAGAGCCGCGGCGGAGGAGGGAGAGAAGGAGAGAGAAGCCGCAGCGGAGAAAGGAGAGGAGGAGAGAGGAGTCGCGGTGGAGGAAGAGAGAGAGAAGGACGGCAGCGGGGAGAGGGAGAGAGAGGGGGGGCTGGCCGTGGAGGAGGGAGAAGGAGAGGAAGATATCAAGCAAACTCTAACCCTAGGAGGTGTGGAGAAACTTGGGCAAGAAGATAACTTGGAGGAGAAGTCTAATGGGGATCAAAACACTAGATCCGTTGATGGGGAAGAGAGACCACGTCCGGAGGTACTGAAGGACCTGGAAGAGGACATCTGGGTCCTACGGTTGATTCGGGATGGAAAGCTCAGTACCCTTGAGACTAAGGATGAGTTTGGCTCTCTAATGAAGCTACTGGGAGAGTTCGAGGGGTTGCGTCAGACCATCCACCAGAGGGAAGCCGGGATCCGGGAGCAACCTAGGACGGATGCCACCTCCCGGGTCTCAGCTGAGCCAGAGCCACTGAAGGGGATGCAGGACCACAAAGGAAAAGGAAAGCTGGAAGAAGAAGAGGACGAGCAGGAGATTAAGAGACGGAAGCTCACCCACTTCTTCGACAACTTGGGGCGGCGACCAGCATTTGTCAGAGACTGGCCAGTGGGGTTGCAACCGACATCTTGGAAAAGGTGTGGGCTTATTCTAAATTACCTAGTTTGGAGCCTAGGTTTGGATGATAGTCTAGGGTTAAACCATCCAATGACGGGCTATATGAACCGTCATGAATATGTTGCTTGCATTATGTATTGAGATATACTACTATACGCCTAGAGTGCGAATGTGTGTTTGGTCGCTAAGTCGAGCATAGGTAGTTGGATGTGATTGTTCGAAGAGAACCTAAAACTGCTAAAGTGATGAATTAGGGATAATATGGTATTGCTTGAGAATTACGCAAGAGATGAATTGTGCATGTTAAGAGATGAGATGCTGCTTGGTTTGCTTGTGCTTGGGTGTTGGGGCGGGTGGAAGTGCCCCGGAGCCAGGAGATGTCGGGTGCGAGCACCGGATGAGGCACACCCGTCTACGATGAGATGAGATGAGGGGAAATGAGAGTACCCACGCACGGAGATGATTGTTAGTGATGGAATGATGTAGGATGTTATTATGGAAATGATGATATCGATGATTGCTAGGGAATTGCGTGATCAGCACCATAGGTGCTTGGTTGGGAGTTGTGGTTTAGGTTTAGACTGTTGACCGATCTAGTTTTCAGGCAAAGTAGTCTAGGGTGTTCTCTCACTGAGTAACTTAGTTGTCGGGAAGTCACTCACCCCTCCTTTTCCCGTTTCTTTTTCTGGGAATTGTTTTGCAGGTTGGTTTGAGATGATGTTTAAAGTGGGAGTTGGTGGTTTTGCGAAAGGATTTGGTCTGTACCGGATGGTTAACTCTCTAACCGGGTTAGGGACGTTACAAAAAGGTTGGAACCTTTCTGTTTCGTTGATTGTGTCTGTGTTTTGCTTTAGTGAAGAATCATGAGAAGCTTCTTCATTTGGCTAAGAATGGCCAAGATAATGCTCATCTTCTGGTTCGCCGTCTCCATCTCTTTCTTGATCTCGTTTCCCACCGTTGTTCCATCTCTTCAAGCCCATCTGAGCAAGTCTCACCATACGTCATGGCGGCGCTGATCCACGTCTTGACGTCTTCGATGACCTTTTTCGTCAACCATTTCCCTCATTTCTTCTTCTCCATCGTGATCTCTGGTAAAGACTGGTTAAGTTGATTAAGCGCGTCGGTGTAGAGCTTCACGCAGTCGCTGACCGCGGCGTCCTTAGGCATATCGTCTATTGATCGGAACGACATGGAGAGGTTCGATACCTTTTCCGATGCGATTCTGAAAGAAATCTCGAGGATTGATTCAGGGTCGGAGTCGTGGAGAGCAGAGGATAAAGCATCCAAGCAGGTCTCTGGATACCGAGTCACAACACATACTACCTTGAGCGACTTGGAGGAGATGAATGATTGCTGCAAAGGACGAGTGAAGACTCCAGCGATTAAGGCGGCGACGACAAGGATCAAGAGAAGCGATATGACGGAGACGCTGGCAATATGGGTTTTACGGGAAGACGGTTTACGGATTGGAGGATGAATCTGGTTTTCTTGATCGGAGACTTTGTTGTATCCTTTCAAGTTGTTGATTGACTCCATAGAAACACAAGAAACAGTCGCTGGTTTTTGGGCGGAAGATAAATGTGAGATTTGAGTTTGGATAGAGAAAAGTCAAACCTGGAAGAGATTTGTTACTTGAACGTCTTCTCTTCACGTGCGCGCGTGGAGAACGAAAACTAACGATGGAGAAGTCGGTTCTTTACCGATCAAAGGAATTACCATTAGTTAAACTAGGTACCAATGGTGGAGCCAAAAAATATTTTTATCAAGGGCATGCTGAAACATCTTGACCCATTTTTTTACCGCAGTTCAAACATTACACATTACAATCAAATCGTAACCGGAAATTTCAATGACAAATAAATTTAAAAAATAGAGATATTTGAAAGTTAGGTCACAATTTAACCATATCGTCGAATGTTGTTTCAGTAAAAAAGATAAGATTGGAATATTTGACATACCTTACCATAATTTAGTTATGATAATTATTGTCAAATTAATATTGTTTTTTATTGGTTTTACTGTGTCTTAATAAGCCAAAATATAACAATTTTTTTGGAAAACTAACATTGTTTAGTCTTAAAAAAAATTAAAAACATAAATAAAAATGACTAAATTTCTGAAATACAACACATGACAAAAGAAATAAAAAAGAAAGTTCAACAATGGCATTCCACTTTAAATTTACCGAGGGCAAATTAAAAAATCTACCATATTTAAAATAGAACATTTGGTACAACTAATGAAAATTAAACATGTTTCCACAATTTACCGAGGGCAGTTGCCCATTCCTTAATCATAGTTGATTCGTCCCTGCTAGGTACAATCGTTTGTAAATTCAATATTCTCTTTTCGTTTTTAAAAATGCATGTCATATTCTCTCTCTCTTCCCATCATTATAGGCTAAACTAACAAATGAAATAAAATTATTCTCTGTTTAGAAATCATAAAAAATTATGAATTTTGATTTAAATTTTATTTTTTTAATAACTCTTTAATGTAAAATAATTGAACTCCTGTAAATAAGAAAATAAAAATTACAAAATTCACTCTTTCACTACATTTTTCACTTACATTTCAACATATATCTTTGCATGTGTGACCTTTTTGCATTCAACTAGTTGAAAGTAATTTAACAAAAAAATAACATGTTGAAAATATTCAACTTAATTTAGTCCACATCTGCATTTTTAATAATTCAATTACATCATGTAATGGTTTCAACAGTTGAATAAAAGATTCAACTATCCCATTATAAGTAGTTTTAACCGTTCATAAGCATAACCGGACAAAGTTGACTTATCTCCTACACATTACCTCACATTCACAATACCAATTTTACTAGTACAATATTTAAATTTTAAACTGTTCATTTTGTTTTACCATCTCAAATTTATAATTAGAGGTGGGCATTCACGGTTTTGAGTCAGCTCATTCAAGTTATTCAGAATTTGGTTAATTTAATGCTAAAAAACATAAGAACCATTGAGTAATCTTACAATTTTGTTTGGACTCAGTTATAAAAATTATGTCCGGTTCAGATTCGAGGTTGGATTCATTTCGAGTTAGTTATAATTCTTTATTATTTTACTGGTTTAGAACTTAAAAAAATTAGAATGCTATTCAGTTGGTAAAAAATTGAGATATTCTTAATTGTTGAATATTTCACATGATCTACATTTTCTCATATTCTTTAAATATAGTTTTCCAATTTTATCCTTGTAATTTTTTTTTTTATTTTAGTTTCTCGGATCAAATTTTAGATTTCAAATTTAAATTTTGAGATAAAACTGAAACAACTAGGCATAGTTATATTAAGTTTGACAAAGTATATTTTAAAACTTAATTCAATTAGGTGTTGTTATATAGGTTAAACTATTGCAGTTTTACCAAATTTTACAAAGTTTTACTTTTATGAAGCATTAGATAGATTCAGGGAGTACACAAGGGATTTACCAAACCATGGTTTTGATGAGCTAGATTTCGCTAGTGATTAACTAAATTTCAAGTTTTAAATTTATAAGCCTTAATCACTAACAATCCCCACTAACCGCAAGTATACGGCTATGTCGATTGTAGTATTTAAGGGTCGAACCCACGAGAACTAGAGACTCAAACACTGGGCATACACAAAATACCCTAAGCTAAGCAAATAAGAAGGGGATAAAGTGGCGACACAAATATAGTAAAGAAAATGCAACACAACCTAAATACACTAAACAAGACTTAAGACGATGGAGAAGTGGAACTTGGATTGACAATTGAGAGGAGGTAATCAAGTGGCTAACTAACAGGAAAGGAATCAACCAAAACAACTAGTCTCACAACCAAGAAATCATTACTAGCCTAATCCACTCTCGTGACAATAGGCCATTTCCATATTGATTACATTCACTCAACTCTCGTTTGTTGCAAATGATAAATCAATTAGGAATCATTAAAAACAAGTCCATATAGTCAATAAACTCCTTAGCAATCAACTCCCGTTGGCTAAGCTAAGTTTAGCATGCTTTAGGTTCTCCTAGACATTTCATCGAACACCTCTCGGGCGTGAAATGCATACATATCAAGAACAAGTTTTTATCCTAGATCTAGCATTAAGAAAACCTAAACCATAGATATGTAAGTTCATTATATCCTTAGACATCATTATCTAACCATCTAATCACTCCCTAATCTACCAATCCAAGATCCAATATGTCAATTCTTGAAGTGAGAAGAAGGAGAAAAGAGATGAGAAGAGATGATTGAATGCAAATAAACACAAAGAGATCCAAGAAAAATTCCAACTTTGTGAGAAAGAAAGAATCTTGGAAAAAGTGAGAAACTTAATGAAGAACAAGGAAGAACAATGAATCTAAAGAGAGGAGAAGCACATGAGTGATTTAAAGAGATTTAAGCACAAAAGTGTTTACAAATCTTTAAATAATTCGTAGAAACATGAAGAACACACAAAAAACACAAGCTTAGGTAGCACAAATGTTCTTGGTGGCTAAGAGGATGTATTTATACTAAAAGGGGGGGGGGGAAAGAGTGCCCTAGAATCCCTAAAACACGTCAACAATCTGTAAAGGCAACCAGCCATCGACCTTAGGAGACCAGCCCTCGACCTGGAGGTCGATGCCTGGTTGCGTTTGTAGCTTCTTCTTCTTGTTCTTTCAATTGTCGTCAGAATGACGTATTATTTTGCATATACTCTCTTCTCCACTTTCACTTGGCTCTTGATTCTCTTTGTT
>OVAN01005018.1:0-24418 GCA_900406275.1 Anastatica hierochuntica | reverse complement strand
GACAATCTCCGGCAAAGTTGAACATTTAATGTCTAAAGCAAATTCACACTCTTCACAACTCAAGACCTTAGTTGCTTTATCCCCACAAGCATTACAAAATGTTGTGTTTTCTGTTAAGGGGTTGATGTATAACGAATGACGAGGGTGGCTTTTATGGTTAAAAGGCTCAGAAATGGAACCACATCGCACATCCAATGTGATTGAAAGGTGACTAGATACGTACCAAAAACCTTCGGACACGTTTTGACAAACCTCACAAAACAATTTTCGAATATTGCTTTTGAGAGTCATCGGCAACTTGTAAAAAGAGTCTACTTTCTCCTTTGGCAGATAAGCACAATTTTGATGAAGGATGAAATCATCACACTCATGGCAAATGTAGAATGAGCTAGAGAATATGGGATATGTACACGCTGTGCACTGCATGAATTCACTATTAGTGTCACTCCTTTCTTTAAACTTCAAAGTATGGTTTTCATGACTGAAATGCTTTATTACACCTTCCTCGACCACCTCGTATGACTTTACCTCTGCAGTATTGTTGACTAGGCCTTCAAGGTCAATCCCATCCCAAATCCCGAACCTTGTAGCACATCTCCAATGAGCGGCAAAATCATCACATTCTGAACAAGAATAAGCTCCACATGTCCACTTTATCTCTTCATGACACACTCCACATTTCCATTCTCTAGCATCAAGGCGATAATTATAATGAATACGATGTTGATGACGATTGATCTTTATGACACGTGGTATATCCATACAATTTCTATGGATCATAAAATTGCATTCAAGACATACATAAGGATTGGGGTCGTCGTCCATTCCGCAAGCATTACAAACAAAATTTCGTTGCGTCATTAGTGTGAGCTCATGATCATGAGCCTTAGGGTTGAAAAGAGTGAACAAGGGTGGATCCTTTGCACAATTGACATCCACACTAAAGTTGCAAATGGAGCAATGATAAAACACATTATGAAGCTTGTTTTCACACAAACAACACTTTTCATTGTTGTAACTTGGAACACGTGTGAGACGCTTGAGAGGGTGCTTAGGATGACAAGAATAGTTGAGTGTTGGTGCAGATTCAGCACAATCTTTATGAAAACTCAAATCACATAAGTTACATGCATAAGGAAACCGGTCATCATGTAAGCCACATAGATGACAAGTAAACTTAATCATTTGTGGGACAAGAGATAAATTATGATCGTGGGTCTTTGGAACTTCAATTGTTATCATGACTTTTTTTCTCGCACATATCAAATCGATAGCAAAATCACATGTAGAACAATAGTAATACATCTTCGGCAAGTTACCTTTACATACTTTGCATTCTCGATGGACATCTTCATCTTCTACAACTACTTTCACGTACAAAGGATGTTGTGGATGATAGACGTTGAAAAATTTTAGGGGAGAGTTCGCACACTCAAAGTGAAAGAAGAGTCCAGATCGTAGACAAGCATAACCATCACTATAGTAGTCTTTACCAAGATTGCAACCGCCACATTTTAGCCCACGCGTTTCATATAGTACGTCAACTTTTCTGAGTATATCCATAGATGAAATGATTAAGTGTCTTTACTTTTAGTATTTTCTAATGTAAAATTTGGATTCACATAACAATGAGAGCTTTCCCTATATATATATATATATATATATATATATTTGTCTTGCAAGTACGTTTTCATAGAGAATATTAAATACAATCACTACATTAAGTTATTCTTGGCTTACATATTCTTTGTTTACATGAAAAGCATGCCTAAAAATATGCTTTTCCTCAAAATTGATGATAATGTAATGCAAAGAAAAAAAAAGGGAAAGCGCAACATATGTTTTCTTAAGAACATACATTTAAGTTATTCTTTGTTTAACTAAGATGACATTCCTATCTCAAAATGGTTTCTTTCTTTTTTAACCAAAATGGGTTACTATAATTTTTTTTTTCTAACATACAAGAAATATATCTATGCTTTACAAAGAAAGGTATCAAGAAGTAAAACAAGTTAAGGTCAATTATTGTATCAACAATCTTATTATATAAAACGGAACGCGTTGGACGTGAACTTGACACGTCGTCAAATTATAATTCACAAGATTTCGATAAATATCACTAACCGATCGGGTTATTGACATGTGTCATATATTTAAAATTTTCAATTTCGTGTAAGAAAATTTTTTATTTTACATAAATAAATAAATTTTCTATTTCCATTAAACATTAAATGCTGAAATTTAAATATTTTACTTCTATTAAAACATTCAAAATTGTTATATATACAAACATAATAAAATTATAATATTTAATTAAAAACTTGTTTGACGTGATATAAAAAATCTTAGATTAATTTGGATGATATTGGTTATGGTTACGTGGATTTTAACTTTACAACCTAACTTTTTAATAATATTTTTATATTTAATTTTCTTTATCTAGTTTTCTATAATTTGATTTCTTATCTAACGAGATGGGGAAAAAATTGTCCGTGTGGCGTTAGATCAACTTAAAGTTTGAGTGAAATGTTTTTGGATTACATGGTTTTAGCCAAACTCATATTAGATTAACTTAGAATTATATCGAAAGTCAATTATATTTATTAGATTAACTAACGGTCGATATTAAATTATCGGGAAAATTGCATTTGTAACATTCAAAATAACACTTTTACGCACTTTAAACTTAGAACATTTTTCAATGTTTTGGACTTTAAACTAGACAAGTTTGGTCCAATGTTGTGTGAGTGCTCTGTCTCTTATCATGTTCCATGTTTTTTTTGGGTGGAAAAATGGTCTAGATCCTGGTCGCTGACGAGCCAGAAAAATGTATCAAAGGGATGCATAAATATCTGACTTGAAGAGAACCTAAGTTGAAACCAAGTCTTGTCAGGTTCGCGGTTTCTTCTCGGTTCGTTCCAGTAGTAAATAGTTCAGTCTTTGATCTATTCATACGTAAACCAATGACATTCATATGTAAAGAAAGAACTGGTTTTTTTTCATATTCATCACTTATTCCATTGACATTCAATAGGGGAAACGGGAAATCTACCGCGATCAGAACAATAATCATAGTTCATATATTTTGCTCTCACGTTAACAAAGGCCTTGTGTTCATATGCACTTAACTTGCTATACTTACTTGTGTTCCACCAATACTTTTTAGAACCACAAACTTTGTCATTGTTGCTCAAACCATTCATGTGACAACCCGAGTCCGAGAAGCCTTGGAAGTTAGCCTTAAAAGGAGCGTAAGCCCAATTAATCTTGTCCTTACCACCGTTTGTTGCCCAATCCTCACCGTTCCACAGACTAGCCACCACTTGCATGGGCTCTGATGGATAGTTCACACCACTTCTTATGGTTTTTTTGAATATTCTTATTGGAATTTTGTCCACGTAAAACCTGCATGATTTCAAATCATTATGGTTTTTATTAAATCATTTTTGTTCACTTTGACCGATAAAATTTCTAATAATTTTTAAATAAATGCCTATTCAACAAAAAAAAATTATATTTTGAAAACATGGATATTACAAAAAAAAAACATGAAAATTCCTAACGGAATTTGTGATGAAAAATTTATGTCAAAAAGGTTTTGACGAAAAATATATAACGATGGGCTGACCAAAAAGATGAAAATTAGTTGCCGATAAATTTCAGGGGGAATTGCTATCCTCGGAAATTCATCATAAATTTCCGACAGACTTTATTTAGCTTTTTAGGTCGTATGCATTTTGGAAAAAAATAAAATTTTATACATATACACTCATTTGAAGTTTTGTTCGATTCACATATGTTAATTAGATTTTTTTTAAAAATATATCATGCGTCGTAAAACATATAAATAGATGCGTAAAAAAAAGAAAAAGGGAGAGAAAACATACACAATATGATAAGGATTCCAAAGAATCCCATAAGTGTGGAAATATAAGGTTGGATCGAACCAAAGATCAAACTTTTGTTCTCTATCTCCTCGACCATTTGTATAAACATTTGTTTGTAATGCTATCGGTTTCCCTTGTCTATTTCCCAAGAACTCAAAGTCAATCTCGTCGTGTGTGTTCCCCTTCGAAGTCAACTAGAACCAAATATATGTATAAAGAGATAAAATTAACAAATGTTAAAAATCCAAATTCGTTTTAATGAAAAATAAAAGTTATATAATGAATAGAATAAATGTGAAGGTATATACGTAGAAAGCAGTGACAACGCCAGCAGAATCTTTTGGAGGCAATTTGATTCTCATTTGGAAGAATCCTGATCCGTAATGCTGTTTAGATTCAAAGGCAGAACCTGTGTTTGGATCATAATTAATTAGTTTATACCAATGTTCATATGCATATCATACATGTGTTGTAACAATTAGATTATTTTTTAATAATAAAAACCGATGAAAAACATTTTTAAATCAGTACACATAAACATTTAGGGGGTGTATTAAATCTTGTATTATAATATCTGGAGAATTATGGAAGTTGTTATGATTTGTTATTATTCCGTAGTTTCAACGAAAACCATGTGATTTGAATATTTGTATTTCTTTAAGAAAGAAATCTAGTAAATCATTTAAAATCTATTATCTAGAATATTACGGGTGGATTTGAAGATAATTTTTTTTTGTTGACAACGCCCAATCCATAGCCAAATAACCCTACTACGCGGAACAATACGCTTTCGTGGAGAGTCGAACTTCGGTGGGTGGCCGCAGATGTGGACCTTTAACCACTTGATTAAAAACACTTGCATTTTAAAATCACTATTTCAAGACCAGTGAATTTTGAAAAAACTTTTTAAAATTCTCGTTCAAGTAACGCTAAATTGTAGATCTTAGTACAAATCCGGCCAATTATTGATTGGGTAAAACCCCTTTAGTATTTGGAAAGAAAGAAATCAATGAACCTGAATTTTTATCCATGGAGAGCTGAACTTCTTTGCCTTGGTCGAGTTTCAAGACTTGTCCCCACGTAACGACATAGTTCTTATCAAACCCACTACTACTTCCACTACCACGAGCCCTAACATCAGCCGTAATGATCAAGAACAGTAATAAGACAAAAGTATTATTATATACTGAAACTATACATTGTATCCTTTTCATTATAATTCTTATGATGGTTTTTTTCTCAAAGACCAGAGGGGGTTAATTAGAGTGCATATAAAATAATCATATATATATATATACATACAACATATATCCAAAGATGATAAATAATTACCTAAACTTTACCTCATCATCAGTAACAAAACTACATATAGAATTTTGTATTATTTATCTCTTAAGAGTAAAGAGAATCTGCTTAATTTTGGTCAACGTTAATGATAATGTTTTTTTTTTTAACTTGGCTATACGAAAACCAAAATGAGAATCTTTTTGTAAGTCAAATGTTAAATAACCAAAATGAGAATAAATATATATATATATATAATGATGTCATAAGAATTTCTTTTAAAATTCTTTTTTTTGGTCTATGGAAATTTCATGGTGGTCAACACATAAATTAATTAGTGTTACCTTTTCTAACTATAGGTATTGTGAAATCAAACAAATAAAAAATACTAACTTCGTTTTATTTGACTTTTTGAATAAATTCAGACCTAATTATTAGTAGTAAAGTACAGCTATTACCCATAAAATTTGTTTTCAATGTGCAAAAATTTTGTGAAGTTAATTAAGAGAATACAATTTGACTTATGTGTTATATGAACAACAAAATAGTGCTAAAAATATATTTAATAGATAAATGACATTTTTATCATACTTTTCACTCGTCCATAATATATAACGGAATTATATTTGAAAAACGTGGTAAAAAGTTGATAAATTTTGAATTTTTTATTTAAGTAGAACCGAAAAAAAATATTAAAAGTTCGGAGGTTAAATACAAAGTTATCCTTACAGAATTAGATTAGCTCATTAGAAAATGGGAAAATTGGTAAAATGAGACACTTTGAACTTTTTTTTGTCCAAATAGGATTTTTCAAAATTTTGGTCACTTTTGACATGTCTTGCCCCTATGTTATGAAAAAAATAGTAAATAAATTTTAAAAAAATTGAAAAAATATGCAAACTATTAGAAACTAAAGTAAGACTACATATTTATTTCTTCATAAAAAATAAATAATTGAATAATTTTCTATTTAATATACTAGTTGAGCACTGAATACGTATTCTAGCCATCTAGTTAGTTTAGAATTTGTATTCTAAATAACATATTGTGATCTACCATTGGTATATCACGTAATCTAGTTTTCCTTCAACGTTCTGGATCTGGTAGAATACGTTTGACTTTATTCTAGTCATATATCGTTGGTTTACCTTCGGCTAGAATATATATTCTATATGTAACTCTTTGTTCTATCTCGTTGTTTATTACATATTCTGGCTAATACAAAATGTGACGCCTTATGCAGAATATATTTTCTACCCGTTAGTCATTGTTCTACCTTTCGTAGTACATAAATTCTAACTAATTAATCGAGAAAATTGCAAGTTTCCTTAATTTAATTTTCGGATATTTTATGTAATTTCCTAAATCTATGTTTAAATTTACTAAATCTAATATACCTGAATATCCTAAATGTTCTCTAACAATTTTACCACAATTTAATTTAGAGTATACTTCTATTTTTTTCTCTGCTATCGCGTTTTCATCGTGATAAACACAGAGTCGAACACAAGTGATTCCAGCTTCCACCAGCATAGTCTACAGTAGTCAGAATTCAGCTCCGAAACATATTCAACCATCTCAAGTATCCCGCCCAGCATTAACAAATTCTGCAATGCAGGTGAAATTCCACAATACCCTTTTTTCCGAGAACGAATTCATGGTGATATAAATTTAGTTCAAAACTCTTGCATAATTTAGCCCCATAGCATTCAGATGTCAACATTGGGTGTTATTAGTTCCCACACCAAGCTGTTCTTGTAGAGTTACCATCTTTTACACAGAGAACATATCAATATATGAAATTGGGTTGCTAATGAGTGTTTAGAAATGGAAAATTCGCGCATGTTTTGCTTTTCAAGTTAATAATCAAACTTGGACTATGTAGCTAGAGAGTCGAACGGTGACTATTGGACCTTTTTTAAATCGCTTACTTTCTTTAATTTGTTTTTTGTATTTTATGTAACGATTACTTATTTACAGCAGGGTAAGCAGACAATACCGTTAAATTATGGCAAGAGAATAAACGAGGGCCTTCATCAATCACTAAACAAACCATCAAAGATGATGAAAATGGATGATACGAGAAGCACTTCGTCCCCTGGAGGTCATGCATCTAACTTAGAGGAGAAAGTGCCTCAGGACAATCTCCGTTCTCTCATTTTTTTCTTTTCTTTTTTGTTTTAATTTATTTAATTCTTTGTTTTAACTAAAATAAACAATTTCATTTAATTTTTTTAAAAATACATAAAAGATTAATTTATGGGTATTTTCGGAATTCTCTTAATTATATTCCTAATGTTACAAAAAAAATGAACTAAAATCCTATTGAGACATTTTGCAGTTGGAAGTGTCCTATTTTTCGAATCTTCTCTTACAAAATTGCAATTAATGAATTGATTTATAAAAACATTTATAAAAATGAATTTGCATAAAAATCATATTTAAATAAATAAAAGTAAATATTTTAAAATTTTAATGAATAGATTCATATAGAATAGATTATGGGAGAATTAGAAAAATGGGACACTTTCAACTTAGATTTGTCCAAATAGGACTTTCGAAAATTTTGGCCATTTTTGACATGTCATACCCCTACAAAATAAAAAAAATAGTAATTTAAATTTTTTAAAAAATAGTAATTTAAATTTTTTAAAAAATTTAAAATTATGTAAACTATTAGAAACATAAGTAAGACTATTTATGTATTATTTTCATAAAAAAATAAATAGGTAAATAATATATTTAATATACTAGCTAAGCACATAATACTCATTCTGGCCATCTACTTAGTTTAAAAATTGTATACTAAGTATTGTACAGTAATCTACCTTTGGTATATAACGTAAAAAAAAGTTTCTTATATTTCTAATTTCGGTAGAATACGTTTGATGGTATTCTAGCCATATGTCTTTGGTCTACCAAACGCTAAAATATATATTCTACCTATTACTATTTGATCTACCAAACGCTGGAATACGTATTCTGGCTATTACCAAATGTGACGCGTTATGCAGATTAGTTTTTCTATCCACTATACATTGTTCTACCCTATCTAGAAAACGTATTAGACCTAAATAACGAAAAAAAGAAAATTTCCATATTGTAATAATTTTGTTTCTTAAATCTATCTTTAATAAATCTTCTTCAACTATATCGTCTTTTTTCTTCAACTGGTTCTAATCTATGTTAAATCGGGTGAATGAATATCTAGTATAGCTAAAGCGCGTTTACCATCAATCTATAGTTCAATACTAATAATTTTGTACATAAATAAATCTCTGAAAAAGCTAAGTTGAAAAAAGCAGAGTGGCATCATTCACATCACAGAGCCATTAACTGTGAGGCCCATAGCTTTGGCTTCGGCTTTGGCGTGTCCTTATCTTTTAGGCAAACATATTAAATGTTCATATTCTCTAGACATTACATATAGAATTCACTGAGCTGATACCTAAACCCATTTTGAATTCATTATGTCGCAGAACATATCTCACAATTCCAAACATGAAACAATCTTCAAACCAGCGCAAGCACACAAAGAGCTACAATGCAAAAAGACACACAAAGAGTCGCGGTCCTAAGAGAAACAACAACAACAACAAGACAATCCAAATTTTAAACAAGGCAAAATGCTAACAAAATGAACTACCAAACTCCTTGAAAATACGCTACAACAAAACAAATGGAACTGACGATGTGGCAAGTATCACTGCCATTGAAGTGCCGGCTAATCTGCTCGAGCCTCCCATCGATGATCCGTCCTGCAACATGGTCTCTCTTCAACCAGTACCCATAACCGTCTTCCTCACCCTGAGCCTGTTGGTCCTGACACTGCTGACCCGAGTAACCCGTATCCGAGCCAGGCACAGGGTCCGAACTTTCTCGTGAAAGTTCATCGTTATTGACAAACAGAGAGAATCTTTTTACCAAAATGAAACCCAAAAATATTTCAAGGATTCAAGGATTCGAAGAAAAACCTAAAATCGCCATTGAAGGCTACGAAGAAGAAGAAGTCGGCGGCTTTTCTTTTTACCTTAACTTTACCTTCTTTTTTTTTTAACACGTTTTTTGTTTAATATAAAGTTATATTAAAAATCTAGTTATTATATATTTTATTTTTAATTAAGTCAAAATTTGATTAATTTAAGAGTATAATCGGATTTACAATATTTAAAATTTTATTGGGACAAAAATTCTAACCAAAATTTTAGTTGGACAAATCCAATTTCAAAATGTCCTATTTTTCTAATTATTCCATAGATTATTTAATAAGTTATTTAAATAAACATGAAAAATAAAATTAGAAAAATACTAATTTACCAAATCTGTAGTCAAACTTAATGCATTTAGAAATGAAAACTTTCTTTCTAAGAAATTTGGTTTATTTCTTTTTAAAATTGATATAAGATAGATATATATTATATATAATTAAATTAAAAAGATTTTCGTCAAATTAGTATTATTCAACGAAAACAATATTTTTGCAATAAATCTACTCATTAAAAATTAAAATATTAGACTTTTTGCTAATCCGCAAAAAATTATCTAGTTATTAAACAATCATATTTTCTATTTGTTAAAGAGTAAACCACAAAAAAAAAGAATCAATATAGCATGGATCTGTGCTAAGATTGTATTGATACCAACATTGTTGTCACAAAAAAAAAAGCTTAGGATTCATTGAATCCATGTCAAAATATATGAAATATTTCAATCTTATGTAGGATTCAAATGGAACGCAATACCTAGTTTAAAATGCATACAACAAAATGTATTGATTGAGTTCAAAAATAATATGATTAGAATATTGAAAATCATAAAATTTAAGATATTGTATAATCATCTACATCTACATAATAATTTGTAAACTAAAATATTTATAGGAATATTTATAAATTCTTATATCCGTGTCGTCTCCATACCAACCTACTTGTGCTCATAAACAGTATATTCTTATATCTCTCGGTTATATAAATGTATTTTTGATATTCACTAAAGAAATGTGAAATACTAACTATTGTTGAAGGACATTTTTGAGACGAGGAAAAAGTACAACAAACTTGCTTAACAAGTTAGTCGCTTGGAGAGTTTTACACATTCTATAAGCTTCTCTTCTAAAATTAACCAATACAACCACAACTTTGGCTGCGCATTACTCGAATTTGTATCCGAAGTATCGAGGCTAAGCTGGTAGCTGCAGCTTTTTATTGTTTTTCCAGCTGTGATGATAAAACCACAAACCATAGTCAAAAGAGTTCTTGATTTCTTTAATGAACAAAGAGATCAAAAGATGAGAGTTCTTTGTTACCTTTGTAAGTAATAGTAGAAGAAATCCGTGTATAGCAATGTTTGAACGAGCCCAGAGATCCACGCTACAAACACAGATCATATATGATTTCAGTTGATTAGCGTCGAAAAATTCACATAGACGAAGGAAACTGAAAAACGCTTGCGGTAACAAGTTTACTGCTTTCAGTATGCACATACATATCAACAGATGCTATAATGTGACTTGGTAAACAAGTTTGAGAGAAGGAAATAGCCATACTTATCCAGTGAACATAATGTGGTTCGGTAAAGTAACGGTAGATCCAGTTGAGGATGTACAGTCCCCGGTATCCCCTGCAACAAGATGAAACAATTTCTTTATGAAATACGAAACTTAGAAGGCAGCTATCGCTAAAAGACACAAATTGCCAAGGACCATCCAAGATAGAAACTGTCGAGCAAACTTATCACAATAATAGAACGGGTCAAGATGCAGCCAAAGCACATAGAATAAAAAACGAAATCACAGATTTGAAACACGAATCTATGCAATATGTTATTACCCGAGGAGGAAAATGTATTGTCCTGTCAAGTTGTCGATATTTCTAGTCCGTTGTAGCAGAACAAGCTGAGGAAGTATGGCAACAGCTTCCAAGTAGAGTGAAAAAGTCCACAGAACCTGATAGTACAGAAACAATACTATCTCGCCTTAAAGTGATAAGACTTTCCACGAAAATCAAATGCAATAAACCGTTCGAGCAAAAGCAAAAACAAACCTCGAAAAAGGTAAACTTCTCATGAATAAAAAGAGCCAAGAGAAAGCACGGAAGCGCAAGGAACCAATGACGAAATGTATCTTGATCCTTGTCATAAGTCCTACGAACAACCTTGTGGTACCTCATGTACCAAACTATAGAAAAAGAACTTCCTAAGAATATCAACTTCATAAGAGTGTTATAGATAGAGTAGAAACCCGTGAATATATCCAAATATCGAGTCGCAAAGACAATGGCATAGAGTTCTTGAGTCTTCAGTGAAACACCTGCAAATTCCCAAAAGCAAGTCGAATTCTTATACTAAACAGACGACGATCTGTGATGTAATCGCAAGCGTACATTCGAATTCAGTGAGATCAATCAATCAAACAATCACAATACAAAAAAATTTTAAAAAAACGCCAATCAAATTCGGAATCGAATCGAGATTGAGAAACATCACACAGAAAATTACTAGCTAATCGAATCAAGATCTAAACAGATATTGAGATGAAACTTACCGGCACAGGATTTGATGGTGTGGATCTTGAGAAGCAAGACGAGAACACTAGCTAGGTGAGTCATATCACCTGCTAATCTGAAAATGTTCATCTTCGAAATCGAGCGGTGGATTCGTTTTCTTCTTCTTCTTCGAAATGGAGAAAGTGGATCTCTCTAGGGTTTATTGAAGCTCGTTTGCTTCGTTTGTCGTTTCTCTTCTTCTCCGTCGTAGATCTCGTCTTTACCAGTCAGTCTTCGTCCTTGGAAATAGAAAATGGAAACAAGTTGATAAGAGAAATCTGAAGCCTTTGTGGGGGCAAGTTCGAATAAACCAGAAGCTGATTTTTTGGTTGTGGAACCGGTCGGTTAAGTTCTAGGCTTAACAAAAAGCAGATTTAACCATGCCATGATTTTAGGAAAATAAATTGGGTTTAGTCGGGTCCGAGTTAGATTTGGGTTTTTAGGTTCGGGTTCGGATAAATTAGGGTACGAATAAATTCGGGTTGAGTATTACTATTTTTTAGTATTTCAGATTATTTCGCATATTTTAAGTTTTTTTGATTTTTTGAGTTTTTCTCCGAGTATTTTAGCTGTTTTCATATCAATTTGGATACTCTTTTGGAACACTTATTTAGGTATTTATTTATTTTCAGGGGTTTATTCGAGCTTTAGGTTCGAGTTCGTGTGTGGATTCGGTTTTTGAATTTTCAGATACTCGAATCCAAACTACAAAAGACTAAAAACTCATTCGGATATTTTTCTGTTTCATATTCAAGTTCGAGTGTGGATTCGGTTTTCGAATTTTCGGGTTTTTCGGATACCCGAATCCAAACTACTAAAGACTATTAGGTTTTAAGAACCCATATAATTAAATATAATTTTTTTTGTTTAAGAATCTCCCTACGAGCCATGCATTAATCATGGTCTAAAGACTCATTCGATATTTTCTAGTTCAAGTTCGGATCCGATATGAGTTTGGATTTGGGTTTCGAATAAAATATCCAGCTCTACTAGGGAAGGTAGAATGTTTCTTTTTAACACAATAACACTCATTGAACGGAAAGTTCAATATTATTTTGTTACAAATGATCACTAAACTTGTTTCCATAGTCATATCCTCAATTTTGATGGTTTACTTTTACTTTTGCAAAGCTCAAATTGATAATCTGGTAAAATTAGAACGATTCAGAGTGTTCCAAGTAAACATAAGAATATCACTGAACCAAGGTGAGCAATCATAACCAGCGCATCCAGATGCAGAACTAAAGAAGAAGACGTTCCTTTGTGAATTAGATTTATAACAAAAATGTTCATAAGCCAACAAAGTATGCAACCAAAATAAGAATCACACAAGACTCAACACTCGAGACTTAACACAACTCTTAAAATCATCACCCACCATACTGAATCGACTCAGAAGATCAACAAGTTAACAATATATACCCTCCAATATCCCCCAAAACCCCTAATGTATCATCCTCTTACTTCTTGATTTTACTTCCAACGCCAACGGAATTGTCATGGTTCCCTCCACCCATTGACTGTCCTGCCTTTCTAGCCGCCTTCTCTTGCAATGCTCTCGCGTCTCTACACCACAAAAATCAATAAACCCAACTACCATTCATTATATATTAACATCACCAAAACAGAATAAATATAAATCCATGATAGATCAAACAATGCAAAACAATAAATCTAATACTATATTTTATACAGATTCACCAAACCCTGCATATGCCTCTAGTGAGAGAAACTACTTGCGATTAGACTATCAACGACAAACAAAAGGCTTTTTGTTATGTCATAAAAGGACTAATGTTGTGGTTTATGCATCAATCTACCACCCAAAATGAATCGAACCAAAATGACACAAGGAGCATATAAAAAAGCATTCCAAAAACACTAAAATTGTCTGACATACAGAGAAACTCAACCCTAAATCAAAACGTTAACCAAGATAGCTAATCCCAAATCAGTTTCCAATTGATTAAAGTTCTCAAATCAGTTTTGACCAGTCCCGGTTTAGCTCAAGATCATATCAGTTTTCTGTTCTCTTCCTCTTAAGGCCTAAATCCAATATAAGAGATTGATGTGTTACCTTTCTCGACGTTGTTCAGGAGTTAATCCATCGTTTTTAGGTTGCTTAGGCTTGTGATTACCTCTTGCTTGAGCTCTTTCACGATCACGTTCTCTTTGGTTTCCACGTTTGCTTCAATTAAAGCCAAACAAAATTACCACGAAAAATATATAAACCCTAATCAAATTCTCCTACTTCTCCTTCATTCAATTCATACTAAATTTTAAAATTTTTAAAAAAAAGAACAGATCTAGAAAGGATATGTGCCATTGTCGAATGTACAGACACACAGAGACAAACCCAGACAAGACAGAGATCTCCTGTGAAACACATACGACAACAACAAAAAAAAAATCCACGAAAAGGAAGAAATAAGCAAATCAATTAAGCATGCAAGTTTTAGATCTAGTATTATAAACGAAAAACAAATCTTAACATTGAACCAAAAAAAAAGTTTAGTAGTCGAAGAGAATTTTTTACCTGAAGGATGCGAGACTTTGAAGAGAATCGTTGAGACGTGAGTGGAAGATGTGAAAGAAAATGGAGAGGATGTGATAAACTTTATAGATGTGGAAGATGATGACAACTGTCGCACAAAGTCTATTGGAATGAATTATGGAAGAGTCGAGAAGCAGAGATTCCTCTTTTTCTTTAATCTTTTTTTTCTCTGTTTTTATTTTTTTATTTTTTTAATATTTCCAAAGCCAAATTCCTTCCCTTTTATAATTTCGAAAGGTGGGGGACAAATAACAATAGACCATAGGATAATTATAAAACGCCGAACATATGCTATTTGTGTGAAATAAATGGTTCGTGTGAAATTATTTTCTAAAATTATTTTTCTTAATAAAAAATTTGATTACTAGTTCTTTCGTTCATCGTATAATTAAAGGGAACTAGAAATATCTTTAATTAAAATTATTTGATTACTAGTTTTTTTTTATCACAGATTACTAGTTCTTTCGTTCATCGTTTTTTAATAAAAAATATTTTAGCTTTTTTTTTAATTAAAATATTTTTTCTAAAATTTTATTTTGTGATATTTTTTTGCATATTATATTATTCTTTTTTTTTATTTGAAATTGTTTCTTATAATATATCCCTTCTTAATTTTTTTTTCTATCTTGTATAGTTGAGACTGATGTGACTACTTCCAATTTATTTCATTTGTTATTATATAAAAAACTCATTACACTATAAATATTTTTTTACATTATACTTAGATAATCTCATTATAAAATTAATTTTTATATTCACCTTTCATTTATATGTTTATTTGTCTATTATGTATATTAAATTTCTTTTTTGATTATTGGTCTATATACCAATTATACATGGATAAATGTCTCTTTTTATATATTTGTTAAATTTATAGGCACTCGAAAATAGTACGACTACATTAAAATAGTTTATCGTCGTGCTGTTAAACAAGATTTTTATTTTTTTAGTTTATTATAAGGTTCATAAATTGTGGAATTAGTTGAAGCTTCACATCCATTTATTTATATAATAGCCATTTGAAATTTTTATTTTATTTGTGTTCGTTTATACGAACATTAATTATTTTGAAAAATAGGTTCAATATATTAAACTGTATAGTCGTACTATATAAAAATAGTTTGACTATTCATAGAGTATACAATTTTTTATACATTATAATGATTTCCGACTATTTACAAAACATATATTTGTTTCGAAAAATTCAAAATACCTCAGAGAGAAAAAAAATTCTTTTTTCGTATAGTTATAAATTTATTTCAAAATGTATATAAATCTATAGAGGGAAAGTATTAAAGAAATCAACTCACACCAAAAAATAAATAAAACAATTTAGATTAATTTACAGAAATACACTTAAAAGGAAAAGAAATTTTACATTTACACATGTCTTTTAATGGTTCTCAAATATACACCTCAAATATTAGGGTTTAGGGTTTAGGGTTTAAGGTTTAGTGATTAGGGTTTAGCTATTAGGGTTTAAAGTTTAGGAATTATGGTTTAGGGTTTCTTTTAGTCTAGGGATATAATGGTTTTTTTCATTAAAAAGGGAGGTGTAAAAATAAAAATTTTTCAAGCAGGGATATTTTTGAAAAACAGACAATACAAAGGTGTATTTTTGTAAGTCTCCCAACAATTTATATACCTAATTTATTTTATTTTTTTAATTGAAAAATACACATAACCATATTTTTAATTAAAGTTTTTTTTTGCAATCTCACAAATTCACCCTGTAATTAATCAACCTTTTTGTTAATAATCAGCTTAATCTTGTAAAAATTGGGACTTGCTAAAATATACTTTTGCAAAAAATGTGACATTTTTTACTTATATTAAAAAAACTATTAAAATATTTTATATATCTTTCATTAATACTTTAAAAGAAAATTTTCTCTAATTAATACTCTAAAATAGTAAGATTAAAACCAGAAAATCACTAATGAATTTACATCGAAAATGTAAAACTACATTTTTTTGTAAAACAAAATTAAAAACTCGAAACAACAATTTTTTAAGAAATGGATGGAGAATAAGATTTATGCAAAATATAATATTCGGTGGAGTAGAAATAGATTTACAGACACCGACATCGGTTTGAGATCGGGAAAATAACTAACAACCGCGACAACATTGATTAATTAGATTTGACTCCATTGCTTCTTCATCTCCAAAACCCTCTCTTCTTCTCCTCTCATTCCACAATATGAATCTCTTCAAATCCATTCTCTCTGGATCCGATCATCAACAACAACAACAACAGACCTCTCCTCAGTCTCCTCTCGATGATGATCTCACCTCTCCTTCTTCTTCTTCTTCATGGAGCTTCGGCTGTTTCATCGAAACGCTCGCGACAAAATCCGAATCTGTAATCGGATCTTACCGTCGCGATTTCGAGGATTTCGGATCTGAACTGAAGAAAGAAACCTCCTTAATCCGACAAATAGCTTCTCGTGCCGTCAAGGAGTTCCCTGACTCTCTCGAGATCGGCGCTTCCGTCGCTCAAGAGTCGCTTGAGTCGGTGGGTCAAGCCATTGACGATATCGGCGCCACCGTGTGGAAATCAACGGCTAAGATCATCTCTCATGGTAAAGAATCTCTTTTGCCGGAAGATTCTGAATCCGATTCCGATTCCGACCTTAGAACTCACCAAGCCTTGTCTGCGAAACCGTATAGTCGTTTCGAGATGCAATTGCTTGCGATTCAATCTGATAAAGACACTTACGTTAGAGAATCAGATGATGATGGGTTTGAGAATTGGAGTATAGGGTTTAAGCTAGAGGAGAAAAGGAATGAGATTGATGATTTGATGAATGAGAACAAAGCTGTGAGAGAGATTTATCGAGAGGTAGTGCCTGTGGAAGTTGATGCTGAGAGTTTCTGGAAGAGATACTTTTATAAAGTGCATAAACTTGAGCAAGTAGAAGAAGCTAGAGTTAGGCTTGTGAAGAGAGCTATTTCTGGTGAGGAAGAGGAGGATTTGAGTTGGGATCTTGATGATGATGATGATGAAGGTGATGGAACCCGTGTGGAATCTTCAGTCATCGATGCCGAGAAAGAGGGGAAAGGTGAGGAAAGGGGTTCAGAGATTGTGGTATTGGAGGAGGAGAAGGTGGAGAGCAGAGAGGTTTCGTCTAAGGACAGTGATATCTCGGTGATTTCAACGCAACCATCGTTACCGGAGGTTGAAGATCTCGGATGGGATCAGATGGAAGAAGATATCAGAAGCAATGAGGATAGGAGTTTGGAAGAATCTTGTCAAAACTCCGAGGAGAAGCCTGATTGGCGTAAACGGGTCAGTGTAGGAGAGGAAGAAGAGGATTTAAATTGGGATATTGAAGACGAAGAAGATGACTCTGTCAAACAATGAAACAGAGTAAATACTTGTGTTAGTAGAAAAGGTAAGATAAGATTTGCAATCGTATAGTGTTACCACATCTCTTAAATGATCAATGCTGGAGACAAAGAGTCTCCTAAATCAGCAATACGCGATGTCCTTCGACGAGCTATATCTCTATCCATCTAGATTGAGCAATGGCAAGGTATGAAAAGAAAATACGATTCTTCGTAAACATTCATTTCACAGATCGTTTGTGTATAATACTCTTGATATGTCAACAAACACAGGTCTTATAAGGAAAGACAAGTGAACAAATTAGTGTATTCTTCTTTCAACATAATATTACATCATTTGTTTGGTATATTTGCGCTTTCGATGAGATCTTACATCTTTCTATGTATCAAATACTTTGAATAACAAGAAGAACTAAAGTCTTAGGAGGAGTAGCGACTTCGAATGTAGAGGAACAAAGCTGTGGATGCAGCCACTACATAAGGGAATATTGTCCATATCCCCTGCACAAAATGTTGGAACCAAAACTTCAAATTTGAGCTAAAGCTATTCACATCTGTTTCTCTCTGCTACTGTTGTCTACTTACCACTGCGGTTGCTACTGTTGCAACAGCAAACATGGGGCGTTCTCTTAGGAGAAACCCAATCGCAAGCTGAAACATTTGCCGGCGTGTTATTTTAATTGGTTCAAAGAATCGAAAATCGAATATGGAGAAAAGCAAGTAAAAACCTGAAGTGGAAGAGTAATCAAACCGCCACAGCAAACTCCTGCAAAGAAACACTCAGGAGATATTCCCTGTAAAGATTCATGCGGATCGAAGTTTTGTTAAAACCATTTTGCTACATCCGTATCGAGTCAATTCAGCAACAGACTTACAAGAGCTCCGGCTAGGAACGCTGTTGGATTCCTCACTCCCAGAGAAAATCTTTCCACTGCGTTCAATGCCATAGTATCAAACCGTAAGTAGCCACAAGAGATAAGATAAAGTGATTCATTCATCATAATGAAATCTTCCCACTGCATTCGATTTTTGACTTACCAAAACCAGAGAGGTTTCCATACTTTTGAACGGCCTGAGTAATGCCTATAGCTTTCTCTTTACCTATTCCCAGCTTTATATCAAAATGTTGAGGAAAAAAATCAGCTTTTGGGATAAATATTAGTTGAAAAACAACAAGAATGGATTTCACCTAAGGGGAATAAACCTTTGAACAAACATCATCTGATCCTCCACTCTGTCTGAAGAGCTTTCCTAGGTAAAACGGTATCATATCGCTTAAACAAACTCCCCTTTTTCGAGTCGTTTCACGTTGCCAACAAAATCATCAAAGAATGAAGCTGATGATGGCAGTTTATAACAATGAGAACTATGTTTTTATAACCAGAGATATTTGTTTTACCAGTAAACCCATGACACTGTAGACACTATATAAGGAGCATTCCGCGAGAAAGACTCTGCAAAAGATTGCCATGTCCCATCCAGAGTTAACATTCGAGCTAATGTTATTCCAACCTATCATCAAAATGAAATGTGATTAGAAGCACTTTCCACGAAGCATAAGCTTAAAAAGGTAACAGGAAGATGAAACAGAAGTACCGCCGTAAAGCACAGACCCATATATTTAGAGCCTCTTCGCTAATAAAAAGCCCGCACCCGGCTGCCATTAGCAACCAAAAGTATACCCATCTGGAAGACATATAACACTAGAACAGCTTAAAGGGTCCTTCAAAAAGCATACAATATGGTTCATAAGTTAAAATAACCGTTACCCCGGTGCATTCCCTGGAACCACGAATCTATTTCCAAATGCATTGAACACGAAGCCTTCTGAAGATGATGAAGCTTTCGCTAGACTCTGAACCTCACCAGAGCCCTTCAAGGTTACACATGCTAGTGTAATTATCAAAGCTAACCCTAACCCCATGCCTAACTTAACTATAAATGGGACAGTCTTTTCAGAAACTCTTCCGCTGAGTATCTCATCGACACTTCGCTTCTCCTCTTCACTATCTTGAGACTTGCCATTTTCTTTCTGAAAGCATCTTACCCTGATCCTGCCACTGTAAGATCATCAATTTGTCAACTAGCAGATGATAAGCTAAAGGAAAGAAACCGAAAAGCCAAGTCCTTTTTCGCTAAATTGGCATCTAAATCAACACAGCATTTCTGTAGCCAACACGATCTACAAACCCCCTTTCCAAGACAATCAAATTCGAAACCTAATCCTTGACAAAAAATGAGCAAAATTGTATGGGAGCTGTAATGAGGAAGCGAACCTGTAAGAAGAAGGCTTGAAGATGCGAGTAACAGAGAAGCTTTGAGCAGAGAAAACTCTGAGACGGACATTGAAGCAGATGGAGGAGCTCTTGAAGACAAAAAGATTGGATTTTGGAAGGTTTAAGGAAAACCCATTAACCGGAATCGCCATTGAAGACAACATGAAGATGGATGATGGAACTCTTACGATTTGAGTGTGTGTGTGAGATACGAAGAGGAAGCAGTTTCGTGTGTGTGTGTGTGTGAGTTTTGATTTCGAAATATGGCATTTGTGTGTGAGTGGTGATCGGCGACTCTAAAGATACGCATATTCTCTTATAAAGAGCCTCGTCGATTGATTGATTGATCATTCATTCCGTACCATAGAATTTAAGAAAATAAAAGTTAAATTTGTTAAGAAGATTATTACCCTAATGTCTCGAGCAGTAAGAAGTTCCGGTGGGCAAGTAAGAACGACGACCAGATTAATTGGGTGGACATTATTACAAAATCAAAGCATATTGGTGGACAAGCATTTAACAAAACACTAATTGCTAAAGAAGTTTTGTGGGATAACCCAAGTCCCACGTTATGAAATTTTGCCCATAACCCAAGTCCCACGTTATGAAATTTTGTAAGTAATATTCAACTCTATTTAGTACGAGAATTTTTCGGAACAAATTTAATAAAAAGAATCCGTGCAAATTTTGCAAATTGAACTTAAAGTGGAAATTAGAGTAAAGTCTAATAACAAATCTCCGTAGTACTCTTTGGATCTAAAACGGTCAATATCATACTAAAAAAAGAGAATCGGACATGTACTTGAAATAGACCCAACAAATATAAGAGCTCACATTGTTGGAAGTGGATAGGAAAAATCTCTTAAAATGGCCTTGCAATTATGGGGTGCTGATAGTTTGGAGATTTAGGACTAGAACAAGATATATGCCAAGATGATTCGTTGGAGGAATGAATGTTTAATAATAGAATTTGGAAAATTTTCAAATATGTCTACAGAAATCGGAATCGAACTGAATCAAACCAGAATCGAACCGGAACCAAATCGGAAAAAAAAATGTATGTGAGTGGATCCAAATCTCCGGACCGAGTATCTCATAGCTGGGCATTTTACCTAAAACCCCGAATCCGAAATATCCGAATCGAACCCAATCTCGAACTTAAAAAATATCCGAATGGGTTTTACTCTCAAGTATTTCGGGTAATACCTGATCCCGACCCAAACGAGTATCCGAAAAACCCGAAAGTTTAAACCCGTACCCGAACTCAAATCCGAGTAAGTACCCGGACATATCCAAATATCCACAAAAAACTTCAAATAGGCACCCAAATTGATCAGTAAACCCAAAAATACCCGAAAAAAATCTAAAATACCCAATAAAAATCCCCAAAAACTCCGTAAGATATCTTAAAATCCGAAATACCCGAAAAAATCCGAAATACTCGAATCCGAACCTACGTGAACCGAAAATTAAAAATATCCGAACATATATTGTAGAACCGAAGTTCGGGACCGAACCCCATCCCAATCTGGTCGGATACCCGAACGTCGAGCCTTTCCCTTCCGTTAGGAAGGTGGTGAAAAACTTGCGGCGGAACACACTACTGAAGTTTTTTAAAATATATTTGGGTCTTAAGCTTATGGGCTGGGCCGAGAATGTTAATACAAAGTGTGTTTTGTTAGCTAAGAAAAATATCAATAATGCTTTCTTCATACACGTGGATTCATCATTTTGATTATCTGGACCAACTTCTGACCAAAGAGACAATATTATTTACCGACTCTTTTTTTAATGCCGACTCTTTTATTTTTTTTTTTCAATTTTTTTAACTTAAAAAGAAAGGAAAAAAAAACACATAGAAAAGATTCTCTACCCGGAGGAAGATACAAGTCGGAGCTCCATCTTCTTTTCTTTTCTCCATCTTCTTGAACTTTTCCATTTTCAACCTTCAGGTGCTTTGCTCTTACCATAGCTTCATCTTTATCCTCTTTTGCTTCTTCTTCTTTCTTTGTTTTCTTTTCTTCAGTTTTCTTCTCAACTACGTAATTGATTTTTGACTTGTAAAAGTTTCATTGGTGGCTTCTCTTCTCTATCTTCGTTTCCAGATTTTTTTGGGAGGGCCTTTTGGAATCTTCTTTTTAGTTTACAAATTTATTTTTTCATTTTCTTATGCAAGAAAATCTTGTTTGAAAATCAAGAATTTCATTTAGGTGTACAAATATTATATACGAGTTCATAAAAGAACTTAGTTTCTCAGATTTGCTGATCTTGAAATCTCTTTTTCTCTTTACAGATCACCAGATTTAGTTCATATCCACAAGCTAAGAGAGTTTTGAAGATACTCAGATTCATACAAGAAAGGGCCAAAAAAATGGATCAAAGGGAATGTTATAGAAGAATAACATTTAGTGAACTTTTGGTTGCTTTTATGGAATTAGCATTTGCTTATTGTCTTTTATGTATATCCACTTTCATCTTTCTCACATCTAAGCTCTTAGTATATTTGCCATGTCCTTGTTCTGGAGTTCTTGGTTATCGAAACAGAGATCTCTGCATCCACAAACTATTCTTTGATTGGCCATTCGAAATCATACTCAAAGTCCAGAAGCTAGCTACCACAAGAACAAGAGTTTGTTATCATCAAGAACAAGAACAAGAAGGGGAGATTAAAGACAAGAAGAACTTGGAATTGATGAATAAAGTGAGATTGTTGGAAGAAGCTGTTGAGGAAGAGAGAGTAGCTAGAGCTGCTTTAATGGTGGAATTGGAGGAAGAAAGAGCAGCTTCAGCATCAGCAGCTGATGAAGCCATGGCTATGATTTTGAGGTTACAAGCTGATAAAGCTTCACTTGAAATGGAAGGTAAGCAATACGAGCGAATGATTGAGGAGAAATTTGCTTATGATGAAGAAGAGATGAATATTCTCAAGGAGATTCTTTTCAAAAGAGAGAAAGAGAAGCATTTTCTTGAGAAGGAACTTGAAACTTACAAGCACGTCGATGATGATGATGATTCAAAGGCAGAAGATCGTGAACCGGTTGTGTATGATGTTCATGTGATTGAGGATAACAATGATGTTAGATTGAATGATTATGATGATGATGCGACTGAAAAGAAAGAGAAGGATGATGATCAGGTGAAGCAAATGGATGATGATATGGTAAAGGATCATGATCCATCATCATCACCTTCTTCTTCTTCTTCCTTATATCTCTCATAAGTGTGTGTGTTTAAAAATATTTGCCTTTCAATGTTGGTTCTGTTTTGGGGAATGTGCTCTGTGTAGTAGATTTGGTGTAACTTGTGAATGTCAATGTAGAAGTTTTAACTTGTCAAAGATAGCTCGAAAAATAGATACTTTGGATCAACATTCAGAGGCAGAATCAAAATCAACGTTTTACATCTCTCGAGCAGGGAAAGAACATTCTCTTCTTCGACCAAATATTTGGAAGCTGATTATGTCAACTAGTCCCCGTGTTCCTCCAATGGATATCTTAGTTGTTGAGAGGTTTCTCAAAGGCTTTTAAGATGTCTTGGTGGTGAAACGGTAGAACAAACGGGGCATTGTTGTTTAGAGGAAGCAATATGTTATCGAGCCATTTTAAAACATTCATGACCTTAATGTGAATGAGTCGAACTCCTTAATCTTGTGACCTTTCCTTTCTCTTCTTCTCAAGTTCCTTTTGAGAGTGAAAAACTCCAAATGGCAGTGTCTGGACAAACCTAAATAGAGTTATTTATACAACAAGATAATTTGATTAACAAGTCTACATTAATGGTAAAGGCAACTTACCTATTTAACAATAATACTAGCTGGGCGCCCTGCACCCTGTGCGGGATGAAAAATTTCTAGATTTTATGGTAAGTTAACGCTTTTTGTTCTAAAATTTACACATATATCGGTAAAAATTTAAGTTATCATACATAGTCTTAAATATATTCATATATCTATAGCATCTGTTATACGAAAATCTTATGAATCACTACTATTTCAAAGATAATAGTAGCTATCATATTAACGTATTTACGTTAACTATTATAGTTTATGTTATTATGTAATAATAACATATCTTTTTACCTCCTTGTCCATCGTCTACTACAATTTTTGGTGGAAAATTTGATTTATTTTAAGTTATTACAATTCTGGTCACCAGAATTGTTGTCTTAAATTATATTATAAGCTAATTGTTAGGAAATAACTTATTCTTATTGGTAATTTCTCATGTGATAGAACACTAACCGAGTTAATTGTTGTTGATCATAAATGTACCTTGTAAAAGATGATAAGGAAATAATCATGAATAAGGGTTAAGGNGAAAATCATACATATTCTTTATAATTTTTTCTATGTAATTTTAGATGACGAAGACAATTTACTAAGCTATCTAATATTGGCTGAGATCAAATAAATTAGAATTGCAAAAAATGTAATTTGATATCATTGAATAAAATAAAATTATTATTGTTCAAATACATATGGTAGGTTGTAGAATTATTAAACATAAATTTGGTTAAAAACTTTTT